>VWZG01002506.1:758008-812505 GCA_013396735.1 Grallaria varia | reverse complement strand
AAAAAAAAAAAAAAGAGGAGGGATAAAAAAAAATCCTCTTCAGGAAAGAAAGAATCTCATAGACCTTATAAAGAAAAAAAAAAATAAAAAGGAAAAAAACTGAGAAAAAAGAGATGACTGATGCAAGTAAAGATAAAATGTAAACCACCCATCAACTTCTTTGACATCATCCTTTGAAGGCAATCTACTGCAAATCAGAATATTCTAAAATAAATACTTTGGACTGCACCTTGCATCCAGTTCCACCAGTGCTACTAGCAGGACTATGCCAGGGTCCCAGGTGGCAAGGATTAAAACAGAAACTCAATATGAAATAAGAAATGTAAGAATGCTTTGGTGAGAGCACATTCCCTGCAGAGTGCCACACAAGTAAAAAGAACATTTAAATAATACTGGCCCTTGATCCCCTCAGAAGCTGAAAGCACATTTATTCAGCTTGAATTCCAAAATCTCAGCCACAGTTTATAAAATGTGCTTGATTCTTGTGTAAGACCCTTTGGTATTTTCTTTCAGAGAAAAGATATCCAGATGCTATTTTTACAGTTCATCTTAAGTGAATGTATGTGTTTAGCTAAATAGGCTTAAATGCAAGAGCCACCTAAGAGAACAATGATGAAATGCTCGACTTGATTTATGGACCAACCATCAAATTCTTGTTTATGAACATCTGGCTTGGAAGGTGATTTGCAAAGTTTTTCTGTCAGTAAATATCAGCACAGTAAGCTGTTCTACCTTACAGACAGCTCTAAGCTGTAAATGTAACTAATGGAGAAATGGCATCGGAGTGTACGTCTAAAGTCACATTCAGTTTACCCGCACTCACAAAACATTCATTTTGCAGCACTGCTAACGCGTAATGTGTAATCATTCGCAACTTTTTAATTAACAAAATACTGGGTTTGGAACCTGAAACTTGCTACCTGCAAGCTGCACAGGCAGGCTCAATGCTGTCTGTCATGATAGCCCTTCAAAGTAAGCTCATGCGCCTCCCTGACAACTTCTCAGCAGCCACTGTGGCCTGCATTCAGTAGCCTAGTCTTCTCCCACACCCCTGGACCTGCTCCCTCTGGCTTTGTCACGCAGGTCTAGCAGGAGTCCGTGGGAGAGAGGAACCTCACCCCTCCTCTGCCCAACTCTGTCTGTTTGTTAGCACAGTTTCTGCAGTTTCCCACTAACACAACAGCTTTCAAGGGCCTAAATGCCACAGCAAAATTCCTAATTCAAAGGCTGATATAATCTAAAATATACAAAGCAAGGCTGATCCCAGGAAAATTGAATTTTTCTCTCAGTCTTCCCCTGTTTTGCGACAACATGACAACTCAGAGATGACACAATCCAGGAACTCCTTCTGTAATTCAATTCTAGTTCTGAAGCAAATGTCTACTTTCATCTCGTGTATAATCTAATATCAGGGAATGATGAGGTTTTCTTGTGAGGAATGTCTTTGTTCGCTGAGGAAAAAAACCAGCAGCTTTATTGTAGAAATCCCTTTCAGCTGAAATGAAGATAACGCCAGTCTGGGCTCTCGCTATTGATTCAGAAAGATTCATATCATCCACATCAAAACGTCTAACCACAGCATCTCAGACACGAGTCTTTTCACTTCCTCGTATGGAAAAAGTGGAAAAGGTGGAAAAGGTGAAAAAAGTGAAGATTTTGTAGAGTGATTTGGCCCACCTGCAACAATCTCTGCATCCTGTGAAGGAGATTCTGATCTCTTTCCAAAAGCTATGGCAGAAGCCTATTGCCATCACAGTCCTTTCTTTGGCACTCCTGTTGCACATTCAGTAACGAGGAGGCAGAACCACGGACACACTTCCTTGCTATAAAGAAACTACTGGGAAATTACTGCAGTACCTCCTTAAACACCACAAACAAAAAGGAATTAAATTTTGAACTCAGCCTTGGTGGAAAAATTACTGTAAACCACAGAAGCAACTTAGAACAGTCTTGTTTTGGTTAAGTCACATTAGAAAAGAAGCTGTTGTATTTTGAGTGGTTGTGCATACAAGCTAAGACAGGTACTGACAAGGATGAGATTTCCAGACACGCTTAAAACACTAAAGAGTTTCATCACATGAAAATTTCACAAAAGCTATCGACTAGAAAACTGTTGCAAAAGGCACAGATGAAAAATGTGTCAGAATGAAATGGAATGGTAGTCCATTTTGAATGAGGCAAAAGGGATTTAGGAGACAGGGAGCACAGAAAGAGAAGTTGGAGCTTTTTTTAAGACATTGTGGTAATAAATGATAAGAAAAATAAGTATAGAAGCAGCATATTTGTTTCAATTTCCAAAAGTATTTGACAAGTTTCCATAGGAGAGATTAATGACTATGGGGCACAGAACAAGAATAAAGAAATAAAAAAGTCTACTGTGTATAAAAACTAGCTCAAATTGATGTTTTGCCCTTAGAAGATGACTACCCCTCTCATACAAGAGATCTTTTCCTTACAGCCATAAATTGACCATTATCTTGTGGGTCTGGATTTGGAGGGCTACTTTAAGATTATTGTCACACATTTGTAAAAGTATTGCTGTAGCTCTAATGGTCTAAAGGCACAAGCAGGACAAGGTTTATGGGCCCATATAGTCAGGAAAAAAAAGACACGCTCATGTTCAAATCTCAGAAGGAATGAACGGTCAGGTAAAGTACAAGTCAGGAGCACATCCTTTGATTAGTTAAGTCAGGTAGACAAAAACGCTGGTTGGCACCTGTAAAATAGAAGGGAATATTAAAAGGCATGTGGTGACACTGACTATTCTGTGAAGGATAGATAGGTAAGTCTATGGCAGATGGAAAGATTAATAAAGGGAGGAAAATTATCATGTACAGCAAAAACTACTCCTTCCTTTGAATTCACCTTTCTTACTGTCTGCTATAATTAAAGTTTTAGTCCCCTGGTTGCCTCAGATAATGAGAGGGCTGGTGGAATATTTTTTCAGCTATATGAGTTTGTCCAAGAAGCAATATAAGTTTTACCCACAAATCTTGCTTCATGCAGAAGGCACGCAGGCACAGAGCCTGCTCCTAAAAACTTACACCAATTGCTTCCTTGCTCTGTGAGCAAATGTATGTTGGAAGAGCCTGCTGTGATCTTGCCTCTCTCTTCTTCTCCCCTTTGCACTCACAAAGGTTGATTTGTTGTTGGCGCACAGTCTCCAAGGGCAGGGCAGCACAGGCTGTGAGTGAGCCTGGACTTTAAACAAGGGGGTTAATTATATGTGATGGAAAAGACTTTTTTTCTTTATTTGCTTTGCAGGTTTTCTAATAGAAAAAAATAAATGAAGCCTGGTCTTTTATAGTCAGATTCATTTTCCTTTATTTTACTAACACAAGGGAAAAAAATGAAAATCTCTTATTCCTGCTGGCTCTGCAAACCTCTAGAAGGGGAATAGGAAAACTGGGTCTTATTCTGGTCTGTATTATTGATGGAGGGGCCCTTTCTGCCTAACCCTGAGATCATTCTCTTCTCTATGTTCATCTCTGGAACTCCGGGGGGGACAATCAAGGCTCCAACAACAATATTTGCCCAACAACATTTTACTACTGTATTTTACTGATGCCAGAGTGAAACCAGGTTTGTTATCCTTTACATCCCCAAATGTGTTTGCAGAGTGGGAAGTACCTGAAAACCTGCAAATGCTATTTATATCCAGCCATCAAGTAACATGGACTTTCCTGATATTTTCGATCTATAACACAACTGTAAAAGAAAACTAGGATAGGTTGTCATCTTTTGATCATAAAAACGTGGTGAGAAATAAAAAAAAGTCCTCTGGAGGACGTCTTTAGTTCATGCTTACTATATACATATGTGGATGAGGCATTAAATACAGTATCTCAAAGCTACAGATGAAACAAATCTTGGAAGCACAACAAATAAGGGTCATGTAATCAAGTCTAGCAAAATGCAGCTCTCACACGACATGGCCCACAGAGGCCAGAAGCTATTCTGCATTGGAAAATGTGAAATAATTGAGCTAGGATAAGGCAAACAACCTAGGAAATGTCTAAAACCCAAACTGTGTTTGAATTCTAACGAGAAAACTCTGAAAAAAACCCCACTAGATCACAACCCAGTGCCTGCTAGCAGTAGGAAAGGAGAATTACAGTACCCAGGAACAGTGGCTAAAACATGCAGACATGTGATAATATTTCTGTTACATGATCCTTAAAATAACATGATCCCTCTGTTATTATTTGAGGGATCTGGGACCTTCACACCCATTAGTAGGTATCTGCAGCATTACAGAGATTGCATTCAAATCAATGACAATGCTTTGTTGATGAAAAACTAGAGATCAGGGCAGTAAGAAAGCAGGGAGGTAGGAACAAAATTGCTGAGGTAAAAAAGCCCTCCAATGAGAACTCAGGGCCTCAAATGCCCAGATGAATAGTTGGAAGGATAGTTAGCTCTGGTGTTCCTGATGAGCTCAGTTGCTGAAGTAAAACACTGGAAGAGAGGCAGTCCCAGAGGGACACCAAATGGTCTGTATGAGTCACTGGATATCATCATTGTGTTCTCTTACCATTGCACCTTTACATTTATTTACATTCGTGTAGTCACATGTGCCACCCCATCAGATGGTGCTGAAGCAATTAGTTATAGGGAAGTGTGCACTGGGATCCTGGATGGAGATGTTTGTTCGCACTCAAGGCTCTCTACTAGAAACTTCCATTATTATATAATAGCTCCCTTGCCTTCAAAAGGACAACCTTTTTCATGATGGTTACATGCAATCCCGTTTCTGCAGAATCAGAGGATTTGGGCTTGTTTTATCTTAATTCCAGCTTAAAGTCCACTCAGACACCACCACCACCAACCAACAGAAATACAGTCAGTTTTTTCTTTTTGAAGGGAAAACATAGGACACATGTTCCAAACCATATTTAGATCTTAAAGCTCAGAAGCAATACCTTGAATTGCAGCCAGAAAGGATCTTAGTCTTGAGGCTGAAAGTCTTTAGTCTTGGGAGTCGATAAATCAGTCATGACAAACCTGAACCCGCTATGGTTTATTATAAAATCAAGCTTGATTACCACTTGAGGTAATTAAACAGACCAGAACAAAAGGATAAAAAGTTAAAAGCCAACATATGTACGAAGAACTGGAAGAGAAATCCTGCTTTACAGGGGTTGGTGAATATCAAGAACAAAATTGTACTTGAATTTTTTTCATATACTCAGTTCTGGCTAATAATATTAAGGGGTCCGCACAATATTTACAGCAAGTAGTTCATTAAATCAGTTACTTGGTTTCTCAGCTGCAGATTCCTCCCCTTCCCTGGTACCTGCGCACAGTCCTGCAATCCAGGTGCAACTTCTGAGCTTTCTCCGCTCACAACCTATGGCCTTTCTCTAAGTCCCTAGGAAGTTACCAATGTATTAAAAGCACAGAGAAGGAAAAAAAAAGGATGCTGCAACATTTATAATATTAAATGGTAGCAGTGTTGTGTTTGGGTATAACACACATTTAGTGTGAATTAAAAGACCATAAATCTGGCCACTTTTATCTTTCTTTTCCTCTTGATTTAGGTGAGTTTATTGTTATTTTTTAATGACTATTTAAATTATTTATGGTGCTGGCTATTCTAGCCGTTACAGTTTTAGGATTAGGGTTAGGGTTAGGGTCTGCAATGTCTCATGAATGCTTCAACAAAGCATGCCTTAGGTGCCACCATTGTTATCAAAAGGCTCCAGAGAAGAAGGTTTCACTGATTATTCTTGTAAAGGGCTCATTCATGCAAATCCAAGTATAGATCAAGTCCTGAAACAGATGATTTCCAATAGAAGGCTTAAGTACACTTGATAGATGCAGCTGAAAAAAGTGTAAAACTTCAACACTGCAGTTGGTTAAAATATTCCACATTTATTTCTAGGGAAATGAACTACTTGAAATACAATTGTATTAGAAAGAAGAAAAAGTGTTGGAGAAGCATATAAGATGCCCTCTCCAATTACTGCAGTCTGGACAGGTCTTTTCTGAAACAGCTTGTGCTATCAGGTCTTCACAAAAAAGGTGACATTAAGCACATCTGCACCTTCTCCCATGGTGCTGTCTTCTCTAAATGCTAGCAAAGCTCCTTCCCTTTTCGAAACCCTTCTCTAACTACCACAGCAGCATAGACAAAGAGGAAGAGAAGGTAGGAACTGTCTGCCTGTTTCTAACGTGCACAACAGTTTGCCTGTTTTTCAGTGCCTGACTCAGAATATCAGACAAAAAGAGTTAAACTGCTCTTTCACTTAGCACGGTGTTACTGCCGAGCCAAGATACCTACAAAAAAAGCTACATAATAGGCAGGCAGCTCCATAATCATTGCTGCTTTTCATGCCAATCAGTATTATGCCATTGTCTCCATACAGTCCTTTACCTCCCTGGTTTATATAGGTGAATGCAAACAGACCAGGTGCAATTTAGGCCAGGATGGACTCCTAAGTGTTCAGGAAGTGTTTAACTTACTGGAGCCCACTATCTCTAAGCCTTTTCTGAATGGAAATAACAAATAATTACTAAATAATGTAGGCACTGTGGTCAGAAAGGGG
The DNA here is from genome assembly GCA_013396735.1 of Grallaria varia. Lineage (NCBI taxonomy): Eukaryota > Metazoa > Chordata > Aves > Passeriformes > Formicariidae > Grallaria > Grallaria varia. The sequence continues at coordinate 805,957 of VWZG01002506.1, read as the reverse complement.
AGATTATTTATAAAGGAAAATCTGCTTGAGTCAAGGAAACCATTTTTTTAAGAAAAGAAAAATTGGAGTAAGAAATGTGCAAAAACAGGAAGGACGGATAAAGCTGTTCTTGTTCAGGAACAGACCTATTAAATTTTTGAAGCCACAGTAACAGAATATCTTTTATATTTGGGCAGAATACAATCTAAATCCATGCTACAGAATATTAGAACATATTGTATGTATTAAGTTTGATTATCTTCCACCTTCACTAACAGAACTTCTCCAGTGACCAGCTGCTTCCCATTACAGAGACATTACTCAGCGCTGCTAATGTCACACACATCATTTGTCACCACCAGAGCACAGGAAGGTGTGGCAAATCCATTGTTTATCTGACAAAAGTCAACATTAATGAAGTATTCTGTTACAAGTTCCCTCACATGCCCAGGGCTAGGCTCATCGAAACCCTACTTTCTTCTTCAATGCGGACCATTGAAAGACATTTTTTCCACACTAATTGTCTCTGCTCATATGTCACAGACAGACTTCTGCAGTAAACTGAATGTGCATCTCCATGCACTTTGTAAGACCTAATTCTCATGCATTAAGCAAAGGGTATTTGAAGAAAAGGTGTCAGGAAGGAAAGGAAACCATGCTTATGTCCTTCATCTGCAGGTAAAACATAGAAAGCAAGCTACTCATGCTTGCTCTCCAGGGGCCAAGCTCTAACCATTAACCTAGTCCATGCAAGTAAAAAGAGACCCTGATTGGGGAAGAGGAGAAGATTTTATAGCCCTTGATTTGGTGTGGCTGCCTGAGAATTCACTCATATTCAAGTCTTCCCCTCCCAAGGAAGTTTTGCTCTCAGACTGCCCCTGGTGGTGCTATCTGTGTCCTCCTGACCTCTACACCCTTCTGAGAACATTCTGCATGGACAGAGCTAACAGTCCTCCTGGGACTGCTGTGTCTGTTCACTATCAACTATCTACAGAACCCGTAAACAGCTCTGGCTTAAGGGCTTCAGGTAGCATCATCATCACCTTGCCACCTAGACACCACCACTGTGCTCAACACGTCATCTTTGAAGAGTCTGCCATGAATGAGCTTTTTCTTTAACTTTTTTATCTGGTGTTTTATACATTGTCTCTGCTTCGTTAAAATGGTCAATTTGCTCTTTCTACTGATTTCTATTCACAATAACTCAACTTTTCCATCATCAAACTGTATGAAACACAGGGGTTTATGCTGGCTTTCCCATTCAGCCAAGGAACTTGGGATCCTTGGACGGGGTGTGATGTGTGAAAGGAAAATGCTTGCAGACAAGCTGTGCTCCAATAGAAGTAAGCACTCAGTAGCAAATGGTTCCCAACAGCATCTTGGCTCACTTTATGCTGTGGGATGCTCATAATTACTCATGGGCTTTCTTGTCTAGAGTAAACAAACACACAGAAAATAATGGGAATGGAGGCTTTCCAAAGGATGATAAAAGACAGTGAAAACTTCTGCAAAAAATAAAATATTTCCTTATGTTACTTTACTATCACATCAAACAAGGACTTGTCAAACAGATTGTTGGTGGTGTAATTACCAACAACCAGTAACCTAAAAAAACAAAACAAAACAAAGCAACCCCCCACAAAAACCCAATCAAAACCAAACAAACAAAAGCCAAACCACACAAACAATATGGCTTGCATCATAAATTTATTCCAGTATTTTGAGACCATAAAGAAGACTATGCCAATAAGTAATCAAACTGTTTTCCTAAACTATTAACCAGCCTGGACGAAAGTTTAAGAGAAAGAAAGATACCATATTCCTGAAAAACCCTTCACTCCACATGCAACACAAGCTTTTCACATAGCAATTCCCTTTACCTGGCCCTGCTCACCTCTGAAAGCTGTTTATTTGGGACATTCAGCCCTTCATACCATCTTAAAAAGCACTATTTATCTTTAAGCACTAAGCAGATTTTAATCATTATCTTCATTCCTGGCCTCAATTAAGTTCTAATATAGAGGAGGCACTTGAATGACCTAAGAGGCACACTTACCCCTGATAGCGTGTCAAAGGCACTCAGTTTCTGCCACCCTTCCTATGGCCTTCAAACCTCTCTCCTGTTTCTGTTGTAAACTGACTGTGTTTGTTCCTAGCACTTTAACGTCCCCTGGTGTGAAGTCTCCTTGAGTAACACTCACATGATAGAAAGTGTGATTAACTCTGCAGGAGCTTTTCAGGTCAATGAAAAAAACTACTTGTTACACTACTATATAATACTTTAGAGATGTTCCCAGTGGCTCTACATATTGGAATTCCCACAGTACCTATTCTCTTTTACCCTTGCTTCTCTCCTGTGTCTTGATAATAAAAAGACAGTGTTTTATCTGGTTGAAGTTTGATACTGATCCTTTAGAATATGTTTCATACAACTATAATTATTTTGATTGGTCATTCAAATAATTTAAATGGTGTATCTTTTCCTCTTGTCTAAAATGCAATGTTTCTGTAGTGCAGACAATGCAGTAGAAAGGAACTAGAATAAAATAAGGAAAATCATATTACTTTCTTCAGAGCCTACCTCACTGCATGTCTCTTGCTTTGCAGGCTGACTTGTTAACAAAATGTAATGCATAAAGCAGCTTGTGAAGTCATAATAGCTGGAAAGATGCCTTCAGAAGACACTTTGTAACCTTGAGAGGGTTGCAAAACCTATGGAAAGATGTGGATTTTAAGACTTTTGATAACCTTCTTTTACTGCCAGAAGTCAAGCCAGTGCAGTGTTCAGAACAAGGGTTAAAGACGCTGTACACTACTGTACCATGGGGCTGCTGAACTGCTCAGGGGCTGCTTGTGGTCTGCAGCTTACAAGGGCAGGGGAACCAGAGCGCGTGGAGTGCCTTCATCAGCTGCCTGGGCTCACCAAAGCTTACATATGGAATGTGCCAAAATTTAGTCACAAATTACAGATGCTCAAGCATTTTTTTGCCAAAAAGAGTGGCTATCCTCAGCTCGTAATACAAGTGGCTCAATTTAAAAGTTTTGTGGCTATACCCTGTAATTAATTAGCAGGAGTTAAGTATTAATTACAGACAAGGAAGCTGCGTTTTCTTAGGCATGTCTTGGATGATTCGAGTTACGTGCTCATTGGCACATTGGTTCAGTGGCTAAGCAACGAAGTGTAGAAAAAGGAAGCTTTAATAGGTAACGGGATAGCACGGGTAGAATGAAATGAAACTGCCAGATGGCTACCAGTGGCTCCAAGCCTCCAGGAATGGAGAGGCCAAGAAGAAGAGGTATACACATGAGAGTTGGCAGAGTCTTCTGGCCAGCCGACTTCTTATAGTCTTCAGCACTGCCTAGTGTACAGTCTTCCTGAGGGGAGGTCTATGTAATCAAATATACTTTGATTTCCTACTTCATTTGATTTTTCTTCATTAGCACTACAAAAATAGTACAGAACCAGAACAATGAGGGATATGATGTTTACAATTTAGTCAGCATAAGGTGACCTGCAGTCAACAATAATTAATAAAACACCCCTGAAAGAAAGACACTGATGGTTAAAGGACTTTTCCACAGGCGAGGCAGAGAGGTGAGGGAAATTTTAAGTCTCAGACCATCCATGATTTTTCTCAAATAATCCCTACATCTTCTGTGTAGGAATCAGTGATCTCTTGAGATACTAGGGTGAGTCGGAGAAGGAAAAGCCATCACACTAGTCCTCCGCCTAATACATCCATCACACGGAAAAATGCTTGAGAGTAATTGGAATCTGAATATAGTGATTGCCTTCGGAAGAAAAAGTCTGAATATTATGTCTTCAAACACCAGAATTGAGCTAATAAAATTCTGGGAGGAATGTTTCACCTTATGTCCTGGGATTTAGGAATCTGTAATCAAAATTTCACAAATTTTTCTGTTATCAAAAAGTAAATCTGGTGTTGCAGTTTCAGGATTGCAACTAATTACTGTTGCAGGCACTGCTTCCAAAAGCAAAGTTTTGCTGAGTTATGACTTGGTTTGGATACATAACCTCTAGTTCGGGGAACCTTATTCTATTTATTAATGATCAAGAGGAGAGCCCATTGGAGAAAGCAGCACTTCAGCACTGATTTGCCTTGTACTTCACTCCCTGTGAAGTATCTGATACCCAACACTGTCAAAAGCACAATCCTGAGCGAGGTGAGTTGATTGGAACTGACAGTTCCTATGTTTCACTGAAATCAGGTCAAAAGACAAGTGTGTGGGGAAAGCAGAGACAAACGGAAAAACTGAAAGGGCCTAATATTTCACAACCTCCTGTGTCTAAAAAATATATGCCTGAAGCCACAAAAATGGTATTCTTTTCTTTATCTTTTGGCAAGCAAGGTGTTAGGGTTCAAAGTTTCCTAGTCTCTGATTTCACTAGGATTTTTTACAAGTCGTCAAAGACAACTTTAGCAAAAAAAGACTGCGGACCACTGAAAATTTTAGTATTTTGCGGCTGAGGCATGTTGGTCAGACCCACATAGAAAAGTGTGCCTTAATAACTATTCTGTAAAAAACTACAAGGCATTAGTTTTCAGACATACCCTTGATTTCTAGGCAGATCTGTAACTTTCATCTTGGGTGTCTGCCATTCTGGTTTGTTATTTTACTCTGCAAGAGCACAAATATGCATCACAGGGCATGGGCTTAAAGTCAAAATGAATTACCACTTGTGTACCACTCTTCACGTTCATTTGTACCAGGGAACTTTTTAACATATACAACTTTTGACTCACAAAGGTTTAGGTCATCTAAGTCATTCTGGAGGAAAGCACCTCAAAATTCCTTCATGTTTTTCAAAACAGTAGTTAATTAGTGAAAAAAGGACCAAACTGAACCAGAGAAGTAAGTTCGTTCCTCGGCACAATATCTTCCTTTAGAAAACAGGTGACCTGATGACATTTGCCGAAACAAATGAAAGCACAAGAACATTAAATTCAGGAATGCCAAAATTGCCTTTAAAAGCACAAATGCAAAAGCAAAATAAAACATTCTCAGTTGGATTAGGTCACTTCTTCTAGTCCTAAAATGTACCCAAATAGCAGATTTAAATGTACTTGAAAGGTGTGCTTGAATCAGAGTTGCTAAGTGCAAAAACAGGATTTCGATCACAAAAAGGTGAACTACAAAATATCCTTTCATTCTCATCTGACTATTTTCTCAAACTCTCAAAGTATAGAAAACAGCAAATTTAAGGCCTGGCTAATTGAAAAGCAATTGAGCAGATTTCCTCTAACTTTTCCGCATCTTTTTTTTTTTTTTTTCCTGTGGGCTGAAACCAACCATGAGAAAATTCAGACTAAAAGGTAAATTTTTGTAAGAAATTATAACCTGCTGAAAGGGGAGGTTTAGATTGAAAATTCTTTTCAGTTACCACTATTCCATGTCAATCTTTAACACTTTAACTAATGCATTATTAAACAACAACAATTTATTGTATAAATTATGTATAAATGTATGTATTAGTGTATATGTAATGCACCAGACAAATATTATGTAAAAAGGTAAGCTTTCTGAATAACAGTAAGTGTAAGCAAAGTATTTTTAGAAACACAAGAGATATTATACAGCTATTAACAAGAATCCATCTTTACAAATGAAAGGCTGTGGCATTCGCCTATTTCAAAAATCCAATTTTACAGCACTGGTAGATAAGGAATTAGGTAGAGCTTAGATATCATCTAAACTGGTATTAAAAGGTTAGTAGTGACTAAAATTGATTAGTTACCAAGACCAGACAGCCTGCATCCCAGGCTATGAGAAGAGTATTGTCCAGATGTTGCAAAAGCTTTAGTTGTCACTTCAAAAAACTCTCAAGCTAGGCAAGTGCTCCAGGGATTGCAAACTGGGGAGCATAACTGTTACAAGGCAGGCACCCCAGGATGTTACGCAGCAGCAAAGCAAAGAACTGTTGGGGAAAAAAAGTCATCAAAAACCTTTAAAAAGTCTGAGTAGTTCATATCGAATCTACACGTATGAGAACAAAAATTCCCTTCGCAGAAATCAGAAACCAGTCAGTTTGTGGAATGGAAGCCCATGAGTGGGTAAGTCCTTTGAACACTGAAAGACCAGAGGACTAAGAGATATGTCAGGATACAGATGAATATCATACACCAAATTTCAGATTATGACAGGTTATGTAAAGATATTCAGGAAAAATCACACTCCCTCCAAGATTAATCTAAACTACTTACTGCTTTCTTAGCTGTCAACAATGTGGTAAAAAAAACAAAAACAAACAAAAAATTAAAGATGGACAAATAGTTAACACTAGGACACGGGTGTGTCGTTTTCATCTCAGAGAAATGTAACAGGTGACAGTAGCAAAAGCAATATGTGACTGTTGACAGAGCTCAGTTCATTACTGGGATTAATAGGGAAAAAAAAAAACACCAGAAAATGGCTAAGGACTGTATAGATATTTGGTCGAACATGGTGATGCAAACTTTCACTGAATGCAGATACAGTAAATATGTTAGAGGAAATAAATCTGTAATTCTTTTCATGGCAAACTGAGGTTTGCCATTATGAATTTGCCATAAAGAAAATGTGTCAAAAATTTATGAATCTGAAAGAAATATAATGAAGTGTCAAAGCACCTATTTACCTTGAAAATACAAGGGAGTTTCAAACAAAGGAAAACAAAAGAAAGAAAAGAAGTTCCTCTGCACCTGTAGAGAAATCAGGCAGCACTTCAGTAATTAATATTTATTACTTATGGCACCTTTTATACATTGAAAATGCTGAACAAATATGATCTGACTTGTACAACATCTTTTCAATACGTGATACGAATAATTATGGAAATTACAGTAGGGGGCCGTCAATGAAATAATGTCCTGGAGATCCTTCTTTGTGGGGAAAAGCATTACACCTGAGATGAGGCTGCCATGCAGGGATTGCATAGAACATCTAAGGACACAATTTACACTGAAACTGAAGACACAGAATAAAGTAAGACAAAAAGCTGGGCAAATCTCCACATGATATGCAACCAAAATGTTTATAAATGAAAACACCAGAAGCTGATTTTGACACATGACTATTTTCAGGTTGGAGGTAATTGCATTCAAGTCAAGGACAACACTTTCAGGCAAAGCCCCACCAGAAAACAGAAAAAATTGTTTCCCCATCAGCACACAGAATCACTAAACCACAGAATCACAGAATGTGCTGAGTTGGAAAAAACCCACAAGGATCATTGAGCCCAACTCTTAGCCTGCACAGGACCATCTCCAAGAGTCACATCGTGTGTCTGAGAGTATCATCCGAACGCTCATTGAACTCTGGAAAACTTGGTGCTGTGACCACTTCCCTGGAGAGCCTGTTCCAGTGCCCAACCAGCCTCTGGGTGAAGAACATTTCTCTAATATCCAATCTAACCCTCCCCTGTCAAAACTTCAGGCCATTCTCTCAGGTCCTGTCATCACAGAAGAGAGATCTGCCTGCCACTTCTCTTCCTCTCACAAGGAAGCTGTAGACTGCAATGGTGTCTCCCCTCAGTCTCCTCTTCTCCAGGCTGAATAGACCAGGTGTCCTCAGCGGCTCTTCACATGGCTTCCCCTCAAGGCCCTTCACCATCTTCATTGCCCTCCTTTGGATATTCTCTAATAGCTTAATATCTTTCATATATTGTGGTGCCCAAAACTGCACACAATATGCGAGGTGAGGCCACCCCAGTGCAGAGCAGAGTGGGACTGAGTTGGAAGGGACCCATGAGGATCATTGAGTCCTGCTCCTCACTTCACACAGGACAAACTGAGAGTCAAACCATGCATCAAGGAGTGTTGTCCAAACACTTCTTGAAAAACAAGCCATGACTTGAGGAGCTTGTTCCGGTGCTTGACCATCCTCACAAAGAAGAACTTTCTCCTAATAACAAATCTGAACATTATCTGAATGCAGCTTTAAGTCATTCCCTCACATCCTTTCACCCAACACCAGAGAGAAGGGAACAGCATCACCCTCTGCACTCACCCTCATAAGGAAGTCGTAGACAGCAATGGAGGGCTCTCCTCAGCCTCCTCCTCTCTAAGCTGAACAGACCTAGTATTCACAGCTGTTTCTCATAAGTCTTGCCTCTAGTCCTTTCATCAGCTTTGTTGCCTCTCCTTGAACACACTCTAATGATTTTTATATCCTTCTTACTGCACGCAGCACTCAAGGTGAGGCTGCACCAATGCTGAGTAAAGTGGGATAAACACTTCTGTTGACTGGTTAGTTACATTGGGCCTAGTGTTCCCCAAGTTAGCCCCTTTGGCCACCAGGATGCATTATTGATTCATACTGGGCTGCCCATCAGCCAAAACCACCAGATTGTTTTCTGCAGGACATTCCAGCCACTTGTCCCCCAGTACACTCATACATCCAGGATTACATGATCCTAGTTGCAGAATCTGGCATTTGTCCTGATTAAACATCATATAGTTGGTGATTGGCCAGCCCTCTAATCTATCCAGATCTCTATTTTAGGCCTCTCTACCCTCAAGAGAACCAGCAGCTTCTCCTAATTTAGTATCATCAATAAACTTAGTGTGGACTCAGCTCCTGCATCCAGATCATTGATAAAAAACATTGAAGAAAATTGGATCCAAAGGAGTGGATGGCTTTGCTTGTTTCTTTTAATCGGGAGCATGGGGTTAAAGCCAGAGATCATGAATCAGTTCACAGCCTCTACCAGCTAAACTCTCTGCTTGAGACTGATTCATTATAAATCAGCTTTCTTGCAGCTTAGTTTACCCGCCTCTAAAACAGGTAATTCAGAGCCAGACTGTCAGCTGTGAACTGGCACAGCTCCACTCAGTTCCCAGTGTCAGAAGGGGGCATATTTGGCCAAAATTAAGCATCACGCATCCCTGGTGAGGCAAGCAGAGTGATTTACATCATGACCTGGCTCACTGTATCCATGTCTACATGGATAGGCACAGATGCGACAGGATGCTGCTCTGATACAGATATTGTACAAGTCTTCTTAAGCTTGAAGTGGCAATGCAGCTTCCAGGGGGGATCCGTCATATGCCGAGCAAGTGGATTATGTCTACAGGGCATCCACCCATATATAAATAATTTTTCTCTATATCACAGGAGCAAAGAAGTTTTATTAATCCAAACTAATCGGGCCTCTACTGTTGACAATGAGGTCTGCTATGTCCAAGCTTGTCTGTGAAATATTGCTGGTTTCAAAATAATACTTTTATGGGTGTTAGAATAAGTGATCCCTTGCAAGACTCTCCCAAACTATGCTTGGGAAGTGAAATGACAAAGTAAAACAAAACATTCTCTTGAAATTCAATATATGGAGCCAGTCAGAAAGTAAATAAGCACACTCCTGAGAGGAAAGCTTCACTTCACTAATATCAACTGATCATATGAATTGAACTTCATGTTCTTCTGCCCAACTAACATAATTTCAAAATCTCCAGTCAAGATTTCTCAGCCCCAGGGTATTTCTTGGTAAGAACCACAAGACATTCTGCTTGAACAGAGAAACAAAAGCAAATGTTTCTCTAACATGACCTGCCTGCTGGTCTTGACCCAGCATAAGAATTGATGGTTTAGTCTTTCAGTTTCCTCCAAGAGTTTGAGTTTTTCCACGAGGTTAAAATATAATATGGATTATATACCTACTACAAGTAGCAACTAAAATACAGTATGTAATATTAATCATAGGTGATGTTTTCAGCACATAAAAATGTAATATCCTCAGAAAACCTCCCATATATCTTTAAAAGGACACAAAGAATTCATGGATAGTGCAAGAGATGTCTTTAAAAAAGAAAAGTCTTACCTGTCACAAGCTGTTGTCCTGCTAGTCCTACTGGAACCATTCCCAGATTATTCATAGCTGTAGCCCAAGCTGTCGGATCAGTGACTGACATGTTAAGCTGTGTGGTATCTATAGCTATGCTTCCCAAACCATCAGCTGCTGCAGGAAAATAAACAAGAGAAGTCAACATACCACAATTTTTAACCAAAACTTTCAGTTAAAACTAGATTGTCTCTGCTGATTTTGGGTTTGTTTTACTCCTTAACTATGATCCACCTTTAGAACATTGTTAATAGTGCCTGTCATTGTACAGCAAAACATAAAGACATTGGAAATATTTAACAGACATAAAATGAAATAAGAATGATTCGGGCTAGTTATATGGAAAACTTTTTCACCATGAGGACAGTCAAGAAATGGAACAGGCTGTGCAGTCATCATACCTGGCAGCTTTCAAGACTCAAGTTGATAAAGCCCTGAGCAGCTGGTCTGACCCTATGGCTGGCCCTGCTTTAAACAGGAGTTGGATTGGAGACCTTCTGAGGCTTCTCTCAACCTGAATGAATTGCCCTGCAATACTCTGATATAATTTAATGATACAAAAACAATTGAGGCAACTTGTCAGAAAGCTGAGAGAACCAAACACACCCCAAGGAAAGAACTGTTTTCCATAATGTGCAATTTTTTTGTTTGTAAAAGATTTAAGAATACATTATCCCCTAAACAAAAAGAGATCAAACCAAATCCATTCACTGTGGGAAATACCAAGTTTGGTTCTAAAAACAAAAGAGAATTGTCATGAAAAGGGTCAAAATAGACTGAGCCCAGGTGTGGATTTTCCTTGGATGGGGAAGGAAAAGTGAGTCAGATAGGTAAAGGATGGTATGTTTCTGATACTGAAACACCAAACACAAGATGTGATCACACATTTTTGCTTCTGCCTTCCCCAATCACAGCTGAAACCAGCTCCTTCCATCTAATTTCTTATGACCTTTGAAGACCTGAGATATTTACCGGCAGCCATTGCTTTTCCCGAGTTCCTTTTGCTCCGGATAGACTTCTTCAGCTAGGAATAATGAACTACTATATTAGCAGCATCTTGAGATGGGATATCACTAAGCACAGGGCCCACACACAGGTCATTAGGCTCTGAAAGAGAAAAGATGGAAATCAACTATCAGTGCCACAGTCAGAACACAACAACAGACTGCTTTGGGAATCCACTCAAAGCTCCTGCCCACTCCCTCTGGATCACCAGCCCCAGTCTCTTTGCAAGCATATAGCAGCCAGTGTAGAGGCGTTTCAGCAAATGCTCATCCTTGGCTGCTGAAGAAACAATACCATGTATGAACCTGTCAGACCACTGAAAAGCCCTTCACAAATTAGGTCTTATCAGTAGCTACACAGCCTCCTCAGCATGAAAGCATCAGCTGAAAAAACATATTAAGGCATGAATATGATTAATTTTTTTAAAACTGTTAACAATTAACTGATGTTGCAAGTTTCTAGGAAATAGTTGTCTGTTCTGAGATTAAAAAGAAAAAAAAATACAATGCAATGACTTACAGAATGGAGCCTGCAGCAGTGTAGAAAAGAAAATCTAACAAAGCTGAGGACGATGCCTGCTCCTTAAGTAATGCTGTATCTTTGGCTCACAAAAGTTAGTTAACTCAAAGCAAAGGCGGAGTATCTGTTTCTAGCTAAACCACATCACTCTCATCAGCTATCTGCCCGACCATGAATTTTGCATCAGGGCAACTTTTTGCTGTTGCTACTGTCATTTGTGAAGCTGACCACATCAGCACAGGGCTGGTCAAGAAGGAGGCTGAATGAGCGACTGTAAGAGGTGTGACCAAACTGTGTGAGCTCCCAGCACTTACAGCAGAGGGAGAAAATGCTGGGCGGAGTATGATCGTATACACAATCCCACGTCAGTCTTTGTGCATCAGTTACATGGGACTATGGGTGAAAGAGAGCCTCAATACCTTTTTGGCTGCCCAGTAGCCTAAGGGGTCTGATGTAGGTTGTTCAGCACCAGGACCCAGCAACCGACCAGAAGTTTAAAAGTGTTCAGGGAGATCATTAATGCTGTGCGGGTGTATCTTGGTGACTTGTTCAGCTCTAAAATAGTTGTGCTGACTTTAAAAAAGTACTTGAAAGACCTTAATTAAGAGGTTTTCAACATGTAAACCCTAAGGATTCATCTTTAGAAAAGACACAATTAACATAATTACACTATATTTTAGCTTAGTACCTCCCACACTCCTTCATGTGATGTGCACAAAGTATGAGCTAGAAAGTTTTATATTATAGTTTCATGACACTGTACAGATGACTTCATAGGAACATGGCCATATAAATGACTGCAAAAGTGAAAAAAGAGTAGGGATCAGGCAATGCTTTACATTTCTAGTATGTTGTAATTTACAACTAACTAGTATTCTAGGCTAAAAAGCATTTTGTTCAAATCTACAGTGGGTCTATTTAAAAGTCAATATTTATCAACTCTTATTATTTGAATTTGCAATTCCAATTCTTATTTGATCTCCACTCTTCATTATACATAACATAAAATACTTTTTATGGTAAAATTAGCTTTTAAATAATATCTATAAACACCAAAAAACCATTGTATGGAGGTCCTCTACAGGGAACATGACTAACATAAGGCAAGGCACCCAAGATTTATGTCCAGTTTTTAAAAACTGGGTGTCTCCTGTTCAGCTCCTTAAACTTGTACTTAGCTCCTTCCCGTGAGGCTATAAACTTCTGACCACAAACATCTATTTCAAGGTTAGGGCTGACTGAATTATTCCTTGTCAATAAGTTATTTCTCCCCCTTGATCTTTGTGAATCATTTCCAAATCAATCCCAATTTACAAACATATGCTGAATAGCTCAGATGAGAGTGGTACACTTCCTCCTCTAACCAGCAGCCTTGTTGCCTTGCTGAAGAAAGGCGCATTTAAAAGCCAACAGTGATGAAATGCCCTCTTCATACCTTGACATGGGCTTTTCCCCATGATGCATCACTGTAACTAATGGGGAGGAAAGAGGTTTGGGGGGCAAAGGTGCCTCAGGTAGCATGGATTACTGGGATGACAGGCAGAAAATGGGCATTGTACTCTCTTCTCTGTCACCCTCCTTCCCCCATTTTACTGCCTGGTGAAGTATGGACCTAACCAGATATGCCACCAAATGCTACAAACTCTTCTGCCCTAACCCACACTGCAGTGTGAAATTCAGAAATTCAGAGCTGGTGCATGAAGGATCAGACACTGGGCTAGACAATGCATCTCACCTACTGGGAATAGGTGACTTTTTGGCGTTTGCTTTCTGGCAGGTTGTCCACATATTTCAAATCTTGGTATACATTCATGAATTAGCTACAAGTATGTTAAAGTCCTTCAGAGGAGCAAGAACATAACACCATGAATATGAAAGAAAGCAGAATCAGTGGGTTAATCAGTGAAACTCATGTTGTACTATTAACACCAGATCTGCCCAGTATGCCATGGAAGTCTGTGCTCGAAACACACTCCCGTAGCCCATGCTGGCTCTGGGCAGCTCTGTTTTCTCTCAGACCATCAAGTCTACTGTTTTATCAGCAAGACCTGGATGGAGTGCAGACTGAACCAGGGGAAAACCCACAAAAGAGCATGTGAGGACCCTAAAGTGAAACTAGTTCTATCTAACCAAGGACCACCGCAGGCTATTTTGTCAGTGGAAGAGAGCTGAATAACAAGCATAAACGAATATATGAACACTGAATAATTTGCAGTTAGCTGTAGGCAAAACTAATGTTCCTTCCTGAAGGACACAGACTGTAGAAACTAGCTCTTTTAAAAAGAAAAATACTAATTGTAAACATCCGTTCTCATAACAACTCAGCAGTTACATTAACACAGAGAAATATAATATTACTAAAATAATCTTACAGGCATTTCACACCTGATTTAGACTCAAACATTGGCTTTTGTTTAAAAAATTTCAAAAATTTGGAAATGGAAAGTTTCATTAATTCTTAAAGTAAAATCAGTTTTGGACAAATTTCAGCATTTCTTTGTATAGCTCAGACACTGCACTATTACACCCTTCATGACACTGGAAACAAAACAAGCCAGAAAAACAAACAAACCCACTGACTAGGTCATATAAAAAGCAAAGTGCAAAGTTTGATGAGAAATACATATAGTAGCAAAGATTCTTGCCTTCTTAATAATAAATGGAATCACTGTGCCACTGGTTAAGCAGGCAAGAAAGTGTAAGCTTATGCAGGGATCTTGTGTAACCTGAGCAGACATTAATCAACACTGTTTCACTGACATTGCACCTTTAGAAAGCACTCCTGATCTACAATTCATTAATACTTCCCCGGGCATTAATGACCTGCAGATATATGTAAAAGAAATCTGTATTTATAAACACTTGTGCATGGGAGTAGTTCTACTCCAGGGGAGTAACTTCAGAAGCAAATAAAGCCATAATCTTGATTTATTTTCACATTTAGGAGAAAACATGTTCTGGGCCTTGCTATTCGTTGAGGCCTGGGAGAAGCAGGGACATTAATACAAACTTCCTTATTTGAGAACTTCTGATTGATGACATTTTAATACCAAACATTTTGTAAAGTGATTTCATGTTACATTTTTTTGCTGGTCTCTCTTTTTGCAGACACAATGCAAGTACTTAGATGGTGGATTGCAAGAGACATTAAGACTTCCCTCAGACAGGTTGTCAGGAAGACAAAGCACCCTCAAGTCCATATCAATGAGCACTTCTCAGTCATAGCAGTCATAGCAGATTGTACTTAGCGTGTGTATTTTATACCAGGCAATTAAACGCAGTTACCCAAATGAATGCAGAAGTTGGTTATATATTGTCCATCAATTATCACAGGCAATGAATGCCATGAGACAAAGAAATTAACACAACATAAAACTAACTCAATAACACAGCAGATTGCAAAGTTAAAATCCTACCCTTTAGATATTCGTAATGCCACAGACAATGAGTTACGACAGGGAGTGAAACTGATTAAATGCACCACTGTAATGAGGCTCTGTGACCCTGAGGTTCTCTTCCCATCTCTGATACCAACCTGCTGGGTGACCTTCCATCACTTTACCTCTTTGTCTAATTTCTGTGAGCACTGAATTCTTCAAGGAAAACACTGATGGCATTAACCTTTCAAAACCTGGGACTACAAGTTGCGAAGACATTAAAAGCTATTGGTACTGGTTCTTGAGACAGCATGGATGGGAAGCATCAATGTGGCATCTTGGGAACAGTTACATCTAAGTGAGTTTTCCAGTTCTTAAAAGAATGGCAATTTCAAAGTGTTTGTTACTGTTCACTGTGATTCACAGGACAGTGGTCATTGGGTGGGTCACACTCCACCTGACCTGCCATTTATTAGGCTAGTTCCAGCTGATTTCTAAGCATTTTGTAGAGGTTCTTCCCAGTGTTTTTGTTTGTCCAGCTGAACACAGGACTCCCAGTAAAGAAGGGGGAAACAGAAAGAAAAGGTAGACAAGGATATGCTATAAGTCACTAGCCATTTCTTTCTGACCATCTTACGACGAAGAAAGACAGGAGTAGCAACAAAGAAGATGATACTTTCGTGCCATAGCCATCCTACTTGGGGCACGTGAGAAAAAGAGCATCTTCAATGTGATTCGGAAGGTGACTTTTATTAATAATATTGCATATGCAGTGTTAGAAGAGGAGACATTGTCTCATATTTCTGCATGGCTTCTGGTATGTTAACACCTAGAAAACCTCATCTAAATTTTGGAATTCTAAAGGGATTGAAGAAATACAAATACTTCTTGCAACAATTTGCAAAAAGTCATTTACCAATGCAATTTAAAAATATATGAAGTACTAGAGCATTTTTGAAAAAAGGTCTTACTTTTTGGGATGGAACACAAAGTTAGGCATCTACAGTGTGCTTCATTTCCTCGCAGCTCTACTGGAGAGGCCAGCTGCTTTCCAGCATCTCCAGAGTCACCCTGTTTATGTGGATTTGTCTGTCGTGTCTCCCTCTTACAGGTGCCCTTCGAAAGCAAAGATTGATTCTGCAGAAACAGGCACTTTCCTTAAGAAAACAGCTTCATCAGGCACAAGCTAGTGAAGATAAGCTCCCTTAGAGCCTAAGTGGGAGCTCTGGTTACGTGTTCACTCACATAATCTTTCTGATTTTTTTGCCTTATGAATGATTTATAACACCTTTGTTCATTCTATACTATGCCACTAAAAATTACATTGTCATCTTATAAAACATGTGTTGCTGCATTAAGAGCTTTCACTTTTCATGATGTACACTGAGTATGCAGGGTTTTGCATAGTTGCAAAGGATCCTTTTCATCAATTTTCACTGAGAAACAGTTAATGAGTAGATCATGACTATACTGATAGGACTAAGACAACTTAAAGAAACATCACAATATGTTTAAGTATAGTATTCCACAAAGTCAATTTGTACAAAACATATTTTCTGGAAGAACTGCATCTCATTTGAGATGCTGCATTACTTAAATCGTCTGTCGCAACACTTCTTGGAGATAACACATGCAAAGGCCAGACTTCCCTTGGAAAGCAGAACAATGAAAGATTTCAACAGAGAAAGAAAAATAAATCAAAGAACTCCAAGATAAACAGGTGTTCCCTTGCAATGCTCCATGAAAGGTCACTTGGTAATATTTCATGGTAAATCCTGAACATCATTGGCATCTCAGAGCAGTCTTAACAGGTTACAAATGCAGTTTTTCTTTTGTGTGTATTTTAGCAGCTGTAGTCTGAATATGCTGATGTCTATAAATAACAGAATCTGGAGGCACTTTAAGCAAAGCACTATAGAAGTTCAGCTTACTTACTGAAAAAGCATATGCAGTTCCAAAATCATCTGGGAAAAAAAAAAAAAAAAGCCACATTGCTGGCTAGCAATACAGCGCAGCCTTGATAAAAAGAGGTCTGATTATTCCTTGAACACAAAACACTGTTGTGAATTGATGATTGCATCTCTGTTTCTTACCCTGCCAAGATGGCTTGCAATCGTGACTCACTTGCTTCCCGTTTAAAAGAGAATTGACTTACTGACTAAATTAGGACAATCTTTTCTTTAAATGCCTACATTTTAATTTAATTTATATTAACAACAAGAACAAAATTATTCTGAAATCTTTGAATTACTTATAGCAGTATTTTAATACCAAGCCTTCTATCACACTGCTTTTTACCAAAGACCAGCGGCCACTTTAGAAACATGGCATCCCACACCTCTGTATTTCACACAAAAGAGGAAGAACCTGAAGCAGTTTTTGAGCAAACACGCTTCAGCAATTTCATTGAAAGGCTGAATACTGAAATAAGAGGTGCTGGAATACCTCCTTGATGCCATGAATTACCTGGGTCAGTCATTATATATGGGCTATACATGTTATTTTTAATCTTTCTGGGCTTGAGGTGATACCTATATAAATGCACCCCTCTTATCAAATACCTTCTCTCACTATACCGTACAATGTCCTTGCTTCATGTTTACTAGACCTACATCAAGGAGCTGAAATAGAAAGGGTTATTTGGTTGGTTTTTAAAAAAGCAAAGACAAAAGAGGGATTGAGAGAGGAAGAAAAGAAAAAAAGAAAGGACAGAAGAAAGCTGGGACACACTTCCAGAAAGAGCATGTCAGCTTCCTGGCTAACCTAAAGTGAAATCATCCCAGCGTCACCTCCTGAAAGAAATGAACAGCTTGACTGGCAAGCTCTGCCTGTGGCAGAGTCCCGGTGACAGTATCATACAGACCATCAGAGGCAGGGGTGCCTTCTTATTGAATTTGCAAGTGAACAAAGGCTGCTGTCTACTAGTCCCAGAAGACCAGGATACAGTTGAGTTTCACATGGTAACATTATGTATGTAAAGTCTATTTTAAGTACCTTTTAGAAGTTTCTAAAACACATTCATTATAATTTCTCTTCTCCTTCAAAGTCTCTATAATTGAACTCCTGGAGTTCAGGCAGCCTGTCTTTTCAGGCAGAGATTCACGGGTAATAAAAACCAAGCCTGTCAATCAAACTATTTTCATATTTTTACCACACACTTTTATCATTGGGTCAAATTGCGGCAAGAGGTGACATCTAAGTGTCCTTGGTTAAGTGCCTGGGTGATCTGCACAGCACTTTTCTGCAGAATACTGAAGCAATCAAAGGTCATACTGATCAAAATTTTATGCAATACAATCAAGTATTCTCTCAGTGACAGCTGTTAAGCAAAACTCTGAAAAAGAGATCTAGGCTTGGTTTGTTTGTTTTAATTCAAGGTTTCTGGTGCTAAATTTTGCTTAAGAGAAAATCTCACTATCCCTTCTATCAATGTACATCTATCCTCGCTCTGAAGTCTGCCACCCCTTTTAGCACATCACACTCAGGATATTTTCTCCAGCTACAAGCTCTAAATTGCTAGTGTTTTCCCTGGGCTCATTTATCTTCCAATTCTTTCATTCGTCTTAGTTTTAACGCCTGTTCTCCATTTAACTCATAATGCTCTTCCTTGCTTTTCTTTGTATTATTTTCTTTCCATCCACTGACTCCATACTTTCCCTTAAAATGGAGACACATTTCTTGTCTTAATCTGCTGTGGGCCATTCTCTCATCCAAGTATCTGTTCACGTTAATGTTTGTTACACTGTACTGTTTTGTTAGGAAAGGGAAGGATTCACCTCACCTAACTTCTGCCAATGCAGACATCTATGCTCGAGCTTTCCTGCTGCCATTGCTGCCAATGGGGAGCACCAGACATTTCCGCCATCCTATTTCGGACACCTACTTCACCAGGCAGTGAAGCACACCTTGGAGGTGTACATCTTGTTCCTGTGACTAGAAGTCTACAATGCAGTTTTGGATATGAACACCTGTTTTGTGAGACACCCATGGGATGAGATGAACTGGCCTGCGCAAACTTGCCTCGGGAGCTCAACTACCTGCATGCCATATGAATCCCAGCAAGACACTCAGTCCTGAGGGATTTGGCTCCTTTTCCTGACAACTCTGGCACAGTGAACTGCAGGAGAACAGAAAGCATTACTCAGTTTGCAATAACTCATGAGACTGTCCCAAATATAGATACATACAGGTATTTAGAAAGAAAGAGAAATTATTTCCTTTCTGAATTATTTTTTCTGCCCATCCCCAGTGATTATGCCAACATATGACTATTAGTGTTGACAACAGGAACTGCCCACTCTAACACATTTCCAGCAAGTGTGATGCTCTACATCTGCCTTTTTTCTGGAGAGGGAATTAATCTTGGACCTTTTCTTCCTACTTCCACATGAGTCCCATCTCTCAGCCCCATTTCCTTACCAGACACTTAATGTCCTGGCTCCTTGCAACTCCCATTTTGGGAGCCACCCCTTGGCTACCACAGTCCCCTGTTTCTGCCCATCAGCCTTGCCAAGGCTTCTGATGACTTTCTTTACCATTCATGCCCTACTTGGGGGCAGCATCTTATTTTGAACAGGAAGTGAGGACAGCTGCAAGGAGCTCCCTTTTGTCCTTCCTCTTTTCCGAGGTTGTTTGCTGTAGATAAATGAGGGGAACAAAGAATATTTCCCACCTCCCACAGGACAGAGCAGAGATTCCCAGGTTTTTGTGCTCCCTCATACCCAATAGCTTTCAACAGAAGCTGAATTAAGTTGCCAAGCAGAGCCAGGAATTTTGTCTGTTTTCTGAACAGTTGTTTATGGGATCACTGGCAAGTTACATAAATTCAGGATTATCACATATTCTGAGGGCACTGAGGGAGAAGCAAACCCACAGCTAACATAAGGTCAGATCAAGAGAATAGCAGCTACTGTGCATCAAGCAACAAAAATTATTTTGATGCTTCTCTCTTACCCAGACAACAACCCCTTCCTCTGAAACACCTTCTTCTATGTGCATTTCTTCAATTTCAGTTACAATTCTTCAGGGCAGGAGATCATGTGGATTTTCCCTCAGGCAGGGCTAAAACCTACTAGAAACCCATCATTCCTTGTGCTGTAATTGGACTGATGTTGGTTTTAGCCAGGAGCCCCCCAGGCAGGGATGTCAGAGAGCCAGCAATGCTCTGAGACCCAGAGGCAAGGCCACCCCTTCACCAGGCTTCTGCATAGCACCTTGTGCACCAAGGCTTTCATCCCTTCTGAGGCTTTTAAGATGTCACTGTGTTGTAAAACTAGGAATACAGACTATCATAGCAACCCCCTCTCTCCTCATGAAGGCCTTCCACTCCTTTCACATAGTTAATAATCCTCTCACCCACCATTTTCCAAAGTGTTGTACATTTGTTTGTCTTTTCTTATTTGAATTATAAGCTCTTCAGGGCAAAGAATTTGCTTTTATCTATGTTGGTAAAGTACAATGTCAATTTACTGCACTATATAAATATTTTCTAATAACAAGGGCAATAACAAGAAAATTGTATTTACTTTACTCTAATATAGTATTTTCTAGCCTTCACAATACAATAAGAAACAACTCAAAGTCAACAAGACCAAAAGATTTGAACAACCTTTAACCGTGAAGCGGAAGTCATGAAGTCACTCTGTGAAACTTTGGTAAATTAGTCACTTATATTCATAAATAGTCGTAAAATCCTTGCAAATTGACCCTCTGGAAAATATAAAGCAGAACATAACCAGTGTAAACCAGCAGAGCACTGCTTCACATGTGTATTATAAGGGTCACAAATAGCCTTCTAGTTACTTTTTAAACAAATGCAATGTTAATACTTCCACTGCAACATTATGAATAAAGCATTTGGCCCGTAGCTATGAATGTGGTATCTGATGGCTTTTGGCTTGTTTGTTTATACTGTCATCTAGGAAATTTATGTACCATGCTCTCTTGGACTCAATCTTGACTTCACCTCTTGAACGTGCAGAGGACACAGCCCATGTGAAGCACTCTGGTGTGCAGCAGTTCACCTTAACTTTCCCAATGCACCTTGGTGGATACACTCAATACCCTCCCAGCACAGAGCTCTTTTGGCACAGGGGAAGGAGAACAGGGTGTCCATGCCTCTTTGGCACCATCTCCACTCATGTTGCTAATGGTTTATTTGCTCTTAAAGCTCCAAGGTATCAAATTAATCAAAACAATGGTGATGATGCAAGAGATTAAACTGACAGGAGTATGAACTGCCCTTGTTTATCCAGGTGATACTACAGGAAGTGCAATGCAGATACATGTAGAGGACAAAGCCCTGTCCTTTGAATTTATTGCATGAATAGAAAATGCTTTGTGAGACTGCCATATTTCTGTCTAAAATATATGGCTTAATTTAGAAGTGCCCGAGTGACACTAGAGGCCTCTGATATATAAGTGGTCAGGTTAAATGACCTCTATGTACCTTCTTGCCTGAAGCAAGTGGAGCATTTTGAATAGGTCCCATTTATTACTCTTTTAATTGCCTACCAATATTTCTTCCAGTAGGAAAGACTAATAGAGCCCTTCTGCCTCCAAATGTCTTCCAAACTATCCAAAATGGAAATTTAGCCCAAACAAATAATGGGTCCTCAGTTCTCTAGAAAAGAAACTGGACAGGGATTCAGGAGATCCCTGTTCCTGACATAGCTCTGCAACACACCTTTGGCAAGTTATTTAAACTGCCCATGCCTTGATCCCAACCCCTACATGAAATGGAGTGATACTTTCTTTATCCCAGACTTTATTAATCTTGCCTAGTCAGGTCGTTCTCTGCGTTCAGCTGATGTTCAGCATCACAGGACCATGTCCTGGGCCTGCAGAGAGCACACGATTGCATTAGGTTGAGGAATTTTTTTTTTTCTCCACAAAAAATCAAAACCAGAAGCAGAATAGAATAAACAACAACAACAAAAAAATCAATAATCATAATTTCCAATGGAATCACAGGCTATCTGAATGTGGAAAAAATAGCAAGTTTCCTTTAAAAGCACTTGCAATGAAATTCACACTCTGTCAGGTGTAAATTACAGCCTGTATCTCATCTAGTTCTATCTACAGCTCCTTTCTTAGTCAAGCATAGCACCAGCGTACAAAAATATTTCCTGCATGTGATCAAGCGAGTATGGGCACATAAGATACAAACAAAATATGAGAGTTTAAAAAAAAAAGTGTTTATTGGCATCGTAAAAGAAAACTAAAAGTTTGTAATCATGCCACTTCTCACTGATTTACAATCGTGTTTGGGAACAAAATTCAAATCTATGAAATATTTTCTTTAAGAAGTTACAGAGAGCTGAGATAGCTAAAAATAAATGAAAGCAAGAAATAATAATCCCAGGAACATGGTTATATCTTGCAATCACAGATATAGTAGATCACTTAAATTAAATTCTGATCATAATAGAGCTGCTCAGTGGAAGTGCATGGGAAAGAAACTTCATTTTTTCCCCCAGTGTTTTATACAAGACATTCTGATTGCATATGCTTTACAACATCTAATAGATTACTTTAGGCAAACATCTGTAGACCACACTAAGCTCTGCAGAAAAACAGTTTCATCTGTGCTCGTCTTTGAAACAGTGAACTCCTCCTTGAGTTCAATGGGTTGGTGACACTGCAAAGTGCATCACTGGCACATAGTGAAGCATCCCTAAGTTTGGGAGGAGTCACCAGATGGAGTTGTTGTACACTACTGTATTAGCCCATATTTCAGGATGCAAACAAGACTTCAGCCTAGGTATAAATTCAGTGTTCTTAATCTTCTTTAGGACAACTGTGGCTAGGGGCAACAAAGCAGCGTATTTAGTTTGATTACATGTCCAGAAACGTCTGAGCTAGGAATTCTCCCTTTCAAGTTAGCAATTTCTTTTCATTCAGGAATAGTTAAAAAGTGTTAACTGTTAAACTATTTGTATCTAGACTATACCTAAGGTTTACTACTGATTAGCTCTCCAAATGCTTATCAGTTGGTGAAGACCCGATGTTTGGCACAGCTCAGAGAGAGAAGCAATACTTTTCTAGATGATAATCAAACACCTTTGTGGGGCACTAAGGTTAAACATTTGCTTGTTCAAATAGTGCAAACAGCTTTGTGTGATTTCTCAGTGAATAAAAAGAGATGCCATCCCTGCTATGAATTGCTACAGATGTTCTGAAAACTCTGCAGACAAAGTACCAGACTTTCCTGTTGTGTCTGGCACAGTTTTTTGCACTTTCCAGGATAAGGCAATCAAGCTTTGGCCATTAGCTTCCTAGTAATCAACATTTGGGCTAGTAAATTCTGTTTAATTGAAGTTCACACATGTTTCTAAGGGAAGTTTAATGACGGAAAGATTCATGCTCCATCTCATCTCAGTGGTACTCGGATTCATATATGCAGATCCATCACTGAGAATGACCTGGCCTCTGTTATAATTAATTGAACCATATTAAGAGACTTCACAGTAAAAAAATATCTGAATGTGAAATGTCAAGAGACAGATCTATCTAGTGTCATATCCTGTAGTTATAATATACCTTAATTACAGTTAATTAGGAGATATTGTTCCTGGTGGAAGAGCATCTGACATAGTTTTTGTGGGTGATTAAACAGAACAGGATTCAGTGCATTTGTTGTATGTGGGATCTGTTTATTGTGATTATACAACTCTATCTAGAGTATCATTCCTGCTACATAGCAAAACAAAAGAAATTCACAGGCCAAAAATATTTCCCTTGCCTCATGATGCTTTAGTATTCCCTGCTGCCTTCTTACACTTTGTGCTGCTGGCCCCTTAGGACTCCAGCACATGATGCAGCTCCCACTGAGGAAGGATTCAGAATCTTCTCACTGGGCTTCAACTGAGCCACATCAGATCCTCAATGAACAGCAGACAGAGGAAAAGACTGAGGGAAAACAAGTGCTCCAGGAATTGACCTCTGTGGAAAAACAGTGAAGTTGGGCACAGAATCACTGAGGACTTCAAAATCATTTGTGGAAGAGTAATCTTTGATTTATTGGAGGAGTGTTATCAGCTGGACTCCTTTCCCCATACGGTATACAATAAAAAAAGTAGAAACCCAAGCCGAAGGCATGAGCTCAGCTTCTGCTGGTGTCGATATGGTTTGCTCACACTCATTGATCTGTGGCTGTATATGACCCTGAAATATGTTTTGCTGGGCTGACTGAGATCATTGCTCATGCTTAGAATAGAAATGGCAGGATTGGTTTTATCACTGAAAAGTAAGCAGTGCACGTCTTTGGGCTGAAAAGTGACCAAATTAACATTAGTGAAGTAATCTTTTTCCTCAGTTACCAAAACAAAACAAAAAAACTAAAAGAAAAAAATTTTAAAAAAGTAGTATGATTGGCTAGATTACTTGTACTAGGAAAAGTCTTGGTTTTCACAAACTCTATGTACCCTTATTTCCTAAATGTTTGTTTACTCTAAACTGCAACAATTGTGATAAATCATTTGTTATTTACTCTTTAGTGCAACTACAGGCTTTGGGCAAAGATTTTTTTTGTTCATTATTCATTTATTTTTAAGAGCAAACCCACTCTTTTAACACATTTTTCCATTCCCAGTGATGGATTTCATCTTTGATATGTGATCCAGTTATTTAACTACCTCTCACTACTTCTCCCATGAATTGTTTATACAGCAACTTGGCAGCATAATTTGCATATCACAGGAAAGATCCCATTACATGTTCCCAGGGGTGCGGTTTCACTAGCTTTATCACTTTCTGCCACCTATGCACATCCCAGAAGCAGAGTGCCTGGTTAATCCAGAAAGGCACTTCTTGGCTGCCAATAGTAATTAAACATTAATGGTGCAGTTACAACATTTTCAGCCTCTCAAAACTTATCTCCCCATTGTCTTCGATAAATATAATACCTAAAAAGATATTTATCTTTTCATACAAATTTTACTGCCGTAGAAAAATCACAGAACTTTACCTTTATTGTATTCTGTTCAGCTGTTGCAGACTTGATTTAAAATAACTGTACAAGGAAAAAATGCACAAACTAAAAAAAAATTGGAAAAAAGGGAAACACGCTTAGAAGCAGAGTAACTCAATGTACCACAGAAGAGCTGGAGAAGACTTGGGGCTGGACATGGTATTTGCTCTCCAGACTTTTAGTTGGTGACTGAATGGAACAATGGCTCTGCAAGTTTCATGATGATATGAAGCCCATGTTTGAGTCTATTTCAGATTATTCATCCCCTATTGCATGAAATATTAGAAAAATGACAGCAGCGTCACTTTCACTGAGAGGAGAATTACTCCAAGAGCACTCCAGCAACATCAAAGCATATAACCACTAGGGATCGAGGCACAGGAATTAAAGCGAAACCAGAACCACACCACAGTCAAACAATTAATTTCCTTGCACAAAGCACTGCTGCCTCCAGATGTCTTCCCAATAAGCAGACAAACTCTCCTATGCCTTCAAACAGAGTTGTCTAACATACATTTGGGTGGAACACACATTGCAGGTACCAAATCTTGTTATCTTTGATTGTCCCTGTGTAACTCCACATGGCAATGAAAGACTATGCACATGAAATTTCAGAAATGCAAATTCTGTTTGGGTGAAATTTGGAGTCTGAGATCTAGAGTAGAATTATTAACAAAAAGAGTCTTCTCAGAAAGTAACTCATGCAAACATAGTAACACCTCCCAGTTGCATTCAATGCAATAGCCAGCCCAGCACCTTTCACTCTAGCAATATGACAAATCCACAAAATCCCTAACACCATAGAAGGCTTGAAGAGAAAGAGGGGGATGATTCACTGACAAAACTAATGGGCTACTGAGTCTGTAGCCTTTGAGTCACAACATTAACCTCAGTGAAGAGTGATTGAAACTGGTTATACCCCATAGCCTGAGACTGCATTATATAGTGCAATAGCCAGCAGTCACAGTGACAGAGCAAAAGGCAGAATAAGCACAGCTGTGCCCTCAAGTCTAAGGAGATCCTGGTGGGCAGGAAGGAAAATCAGAGCTGCTCCTGCCTGTTTAAAAGAGAACATTTAGTTTTGGAGTCTGTCAGCATGATCCTTTTTGAACGCATTATGTTTACTGACATGCTTCCCTGACATTTTCATTTAATAGTACAAAAAAAAAAAAAAGCAACCCCAAAACAAAAACCCAAACCAAAAGGCAAGGTTATAAAATCAAATATGATGTTTTCTGCATGTTAGAAGTATTGCTTCCACAGAGACCTGGAAGCTCAAACAGCTGCAGCACTGTGACAGTACATGAAAACCAAAAAATGGAACTGACCTGGGTTTCACGGTTCAAGCGTGCCGTGGCAGGGATCCCGGCACTACTTCCAAATTCAAAGCTTGAATAAACACAGTTGTAGTTTCTTGAAGTGGATGCTTTTAAAGCAATCTGAAAAGGGTGAGAGAAAGGGCATACTCCTGAAACCTATGTTTCTTAGGTATAAATTCTGCCTAGAGAAGCCCAGCTCGTGACTGCTATTAAGACTGTACAGGAGAGAGAGAGCGTCTTTGAGTTCACATACTTAACGCTCAGTGGTGTGTCTGCAGAGTGGCAGGAAATAAACAACAGTGAGGGGGGGTTAACCAGAGACCTGCTGGCTAAAATCTGTATGCCCAGAAACAGAAGGGAAAGGGCTGCGAGATCAGATGTAGTTCAATTGTTTCTAATAAGGGATCAGCCACAAAGCTACCAGGCACACAAACACCTGTCACAAGCTGTACCCACTTTCTATGTCCCCGCTAAATTCAAAATAGCAGTTGTGCATTATGACATGTCAGTCTTTCTGAATTGATCTAGAACATCCTCCTAGTTTCCAAATACAGCATCACCAGAAAGAACCTATATAGTAAATAGGAGAGGGCAGAGAGATTAAATAAGCCATCTATGCATCAATCTCCATAATACCTAAAACTCCTCAATAGCACCCCAAGATCTATTCTCCAACTTATTTCCTAGGACAGCTGTGTGACTTCTGAAATAATGTCACCATTCTGCCATAACTGCATCAAGGGAACATCTACAGACAGTCAGATACAAGTAAAAATGTCTCTGAACCTGATATGAGATGGTAGAAAATCCCTTCATTTGGAACCTGTCTACCAAAATTTCACCACTGCTCCAATAGATTTCCTCTTTCTTCACAATTGACTCAGCAGACAGGAAAGGGAAGCACTTTTTGAAGCCACCAGCTGTGTATACAAACAGAGGTATGGAGTTGGACATGGAGCACAACATGGGTAAGAAAATCCAGGGGTAGGGAGGGCTTGAGAAGAGAAGAAAGAGCAGCTGTCCATTATGCTTGGAAAGGTTCATAGGAAGAATGAGCAAAACTATGCTTCAGAAGAGCTGTTTCTGCTGCAACATGTAAAGGATGGAGCAGACATTCTCCAGAAGACCCCTCCCAAGCACCAACATGGGCAGAAATCAGTGATGGCTGAAGACATTTTTCTTCAGCTTTTTGCTAGCAGCTTTTCTTAGAGAAGGGAATTTTTCTTAGAGAAAGACCTTGGGTACTGCCCTCTACACCTCCGCTCTCCCTCCCTCCGCCCCCCCNNNACTTTATAACAGAATTACTGGACATTGAGAAAATATCCAACAGCAATGGAGAAGCATAAAGTAGTACTGCGGTTGCACACAGTTTTTTTGCATACAGACTTGTTATAGATGCTAACCCAGGCAATTTTATATCTCTAGATATTTACTCTGCACTTGTAAAATGAAATGGCACTTTTCATCCCATCTTGACTGGAACAGAGGAATATATTTGGATTACAAATGGTTTAGAATTACTTGTTAATACAATTGGCTTTTCTGTATCTGCTTGTAGGAGGGACAGGAGGGAGAAGATGGATAATACTTTGTACATAAAGCCATAGAAGAGAAAACTAGAAAGCAACCCTTGTTTTCAACACATTTAAATTGGTCAAATGACAAGAATCAGTTGCCTTTGAAGCAGATCTGCAGCTAAATGAAACCTTTCACCTGTCCAACATATGAAATATTTATTTTCAGAGAGTGACTAGAGATTCAATAAAGCCAGACATACAATGCAGAAAGCAGATCCTAACTCACCATCTCCATGAATTTCACAGGTCCTGTGGCAGCCAGATTAGATTTTGCCACAGAGAAAGGGAAGTGGGCTCAATTGCAGGGTGTAAGGAGAAATAAAAGTAGAGGAAAGTGATTTCTTGACTTTATATTTGATTAAACCAGATTGGTGAAGCAAAATGATGATCCTATACTGTGTTTAGTAAGGCTGGAGAACATTATCATTTTCAATTAGAAAGAAGAGCCCACTCTCTCTTTAGATAATTACTTTTCCAATAAATTATTCTTGGTCACTTGTTTCCCCATAAAAATTCTCCAGTGTTTTTGCCTTGTAAAAGTTGCTGGGCTTTTTCTCTTTTTTTTTCTCTTTTTTTTTTTTTTTTTTTGTGTGTGTGTGGGTTGGAATTAATTTATTATAGGGCTAAAACTTGGCAGAGATCCAGACACAACAATCTGAAAAACATTCATAGCAAAATTCAATTATGGGATTCCTTGTTTATTTTATCTCAGAGCATCCCTAAGAGTTCAATTCTGCAAAATGGATCACAGTTGATGAAAAAGTGGGCATGTAATTCAGTTCATTCTATTTTTCAAGAAAAATACTTTAGACATTTCTGTTGCTTCAGAGATAATCCTGACTATGAACAAAAGCCAGAGTCACTATTTAAGAAAGTGATAATTTTGCATCACTGCTTTCAGCAGTGAATCACACTTTGAAACAACATTTTTGCCCTTTATCACATTCATTTGTTTCTCAGAAAATCTGGATTTCCAAGGCCTTTGCCATTCTTGCTATTGCTAAACAGCTTTAACACCTGCATTCTAAGGTGCTGAAAATACCTAATTAAGCTATGGGGTAAAAATACAGAGAAAAGTCCATTGTCATTTTATCCTAAATTGTACCACAATAAAGTATAACATTTCTGCTAAGTCTGGGGTGTGGGTGTGTGCGTGAAGTGACTGAAAAGTTGTAGAGAGTTAACATACAACACTAAAATATAATAATTAGTTTCAGTTGACACCATTTCCTTATCACACTGCATGGGGCAATTGCACAAAGATTTCAGCAGTAAGTATTGGATCAGGCAACATCATTTCAAGTCAGAATCTCAGACTCTTGGGCGCTTCACAGGACTGATCATGCCCTAACAATTAAGATGGAAGTGAGTTATGAACAAGCTGGGGAAGAGAGGAAAAAGAGCACAAGGAAAGAGGCAGCATGGCATCTCAATGGTACCTTTGAACAAACTGTGCCACCACAAGATCGATGCACAGACTTCTGGAAAATGGGGATTCCTGGCTTCATAGTGGCAGGTAACATTTATCTCCAGCCTCTTTCACAACACCACAGACCTTAAAATATTAACAAGTCCTCTATTCCAGTTATGCTTTTCTGACACTAGTCCTGTGCCTTCATAGAGTGCACCTCTAATCCCAGGCAGCAGCACTGTCCCATACCTAGCACATAATACTTAGTTATACGCTAAGGCTTTTCCTAGTCTCAGCCTTCACTTTCATTGCTTCTGTGCAAATTACTTCCTACACATCTGTTACAGTCCCCTTGCCCTCTCACAGAGTGCTGTGCTTACGCTTTTCCAAGTTTGGCAGAAAGGTTGCTAGGCTTCAGTTGCACCAAAAAGCACAGAATGTGCCTTCTTTCCTGCCTTTCCATATGCTTGGAATATCCCCCTTCTTTCCCACCATGGTACATCAAGTACCTTTCCTTTCTTTCAGAAAACTGAGAATCCATCTGTTCGGCAAGGCGCTCCATCTGCAACAACAGCCAGTCCAGTGATGTGCTGCCAATATTTCAACAAAGGGCTCCTCTAAACCCATTCCCCTGAGCCAGTAACACAGCCCACGTCCCCAGGGTGGGGATGCTCGCAGACAGGAGGTGTGTGTGGGGCAGGCGGGCTCTATTCATTTGGTTTTTCCATTTCAACAAAATGCTTTCCCATACCCAAGGAAAGAGTCAGCACCATTTGGCAAATGCATTTCTGTTATATGCCTCCTACCAGAAGCGTTAATGCGTGGGTCTTATGAAGAGAAAAAACAAAACAAAAACCAAACAAACTAAAACCAAACTAAAACAAACAAACAAAAACAAAACAAAAAATCCCCCATACTTTGTTGTGACAATTGCACTTGGGCAAAATATAAGGGATGAAAATTGTAGGCAGGTATCTGAATCCCTTTGAGGGAGTTATCAGGACTGTATCTATTTCAAGAAAATTAGTGAAAGGGCCTCAGTTACAAAGAAGGAAATCATGCCGAATTTTCCTTTCAGTGTGAGCTAGTGAAGGGCTGAGCTTCACAAACATGACTGGTAAGCCTGAGGACAAGGATGAGGGAAGAGGGCTCAACAATTAAGGTGGGCAGTTTTTCACAAGGCAAGTGTACAGCATTTTTGCCATTCATACTTGTATGAATCAGGTCTGAATACAGTTTATAAATACATATATGCATATACATGTATAAACATATGTAAATTAGACAGCCCCTTTTACAAATTTTGGCTGCTGCCTTTGCTTCATAACCTATCTCAGGCATTTTATAAGTCCAGGCTTAATAGTTTTCCATATGTGATTATACATGCAGGCCAGGATGATCCAACTGCATGTATTTCGGATCACCCACTTTTTCTGTCACTGTTTATCAGCTGTACAGTGTTACATTTACGGCAGTTGCAATCACATATAAATGGCCAGCTGTTAAATTACATTAAACTTCTTAAGTCTGCAAATGTATTAGTAATTATTTTTAATATTATTTTCTATTTTTCAAATCAGTAGTTTCTTACATAATTTGAGGCTCTCCTTAAAAAACAGGAGAACTTTCTTCCCCATTGGAACATATGATCCATACCAGTTCAACTCTCTTATCTTGACGTGCTTTTTAAATAAGGAGAATGAAACCAAACCGAACCAAAGAACAACCAAAAACTTGGACTCAACAACTCAGTGTTGAGCTCAGCAGATGACTTTTGTTGGTTTTGAAGAATAAAGAACACAAGATTAGCGGGAATGGTTGCCGCCACGTAATTTAGTTTGATAGCATTAAACTATAATACATGTGCAAATTATAACACTAAATAAACTCTATTTATATGCCAGGAAGGAATTTAATAAATATGTTCTGGTTTTGCCTACTTTGGCTGCCACATAAATGGCAAAGTGTCAAGTCTCTGACCTAAAAGTGTAGGCAGCGCTAATGTGTCTGTCCCATAAGTTCTTCCAGAGAGAAATCCTGATCCTTATCTAGCAAAGCACAACAGCACATTTTGGAGATCACCCATTTATAGCAAAACACTTCAGAACATGTTTATGTTCAGCCAGTCTGTTGAGCTGTGGCCTGTCTTAGGCTTCCACAAGGCGATCTGCAGTGCCTAGAGCTGTCCTGCACAGCCACCCTGCTGGCTCCAGCAACCCGGGTCCCCCACAAAACAGGTCTAAGGAAGATGACACATGAAAATAACAAAAGGCAAGTCCAGCCCAAATCAAAGCATCGCTGGGAACTTTCTTTTCAAGCCAGGAGAAACAAAAGCTTTTGAAATAGAGGGCTGATATAGCTCAGGAGGGCTGGAGCACTGCTGACCAAAGGCACAGACATATACAGCCCCAGAAATCCTACCAGCTAAATTGGTAAGGCATGACAGCATGGGTGGAACTTAAGGATCATTGTGTCTTTTTTTACAGACAGCAAAATGAAGTGCAGACAAAAAACTAAAAGTTACCTGTTGAAGACCTGCTAAAGCAAAGCTATGACAGGAATTTGAAATTAATCCAGATTTGCTGCATTTTAGCCTGTTTCTTCAATCATCAGACCAGCATCCCTCCTGGCTTTGAAATAAGCTTTCAAATCATAAGTAAAGCAATTTCTATGTCCATCACATTAGCAAGGCAAGGAAGCAAAAAAGCTTTCCAAAGAATTGTCCAAGTTACTTGTCACAAGAGAGATGAGCCGAACCAGCAAAGGTGAAGCAGGGAGTTTGACACTCACCAGAGCATTTTCCTTTTCCAAAGTGGTGTAAGTTAATTGTCCTCTCATTTTTCTCTATTTTCTTCAAATCTTTGAAAATCCCTGTAATGCATCCAGCCCACTTTCACTTACATTTTGATCTTAGCAAAGTGTCTTATCAATCTTCTCCCTAATTTATGCTCCCAAAGTGACTGCACAGCACGGAAAGCCAGTTTATTTCTCTGGAGTGAGTTCTTTGTAATCTGTTCAAATCTCATCTGGTTAAAAGTACGTGAAAAATACAATATCCCATACAAAAAGCTCATTTTTTTCTTTTGGAAAGAACAGCTCCTGCCCTCACTGACATATGAGTAAGCAGGAACACAAAGCCATCAGCTCTAACTTGAGAATAGAGGAGTTATGTTGGGCCATAAGCGGCCCAGTAATTTTGTGAGTGGGATGGTTTATACGATCCCATGACTGTATTTTCAGTCTTGTGAAGAGATATCCATCATACAAGCCAAGTTGGATACTTCATGAGAGAAACTAGTTGAGTTATGTTTCCTCTAGCAATCACACTTGAACTCTTTTCTCTGTGTCTCCTGCTGTGCCACCTTTTGGCCTCAGTGTCCTTTGTGTCTCTTAATCCCCTTGTGGCTCTTCACAGCCCATTGTAGGAATGAAACCTGGTGATCTCATCATGAGTTTCAACTGGACTACCACTGCAATGTCTTCCTTTGCAAATACTGCTTGCAAAGAGGAGGGAAGATGCCACCAAAATGCATGAGTGGAACTATCTTGTATTAAAATCCTGTAGTAATCATGCTAGTCCGACTTTTTAGCTGTCCACAAGACTGCAAACTGAGAACCTAAGTGTTGCTGATAGGAGCAAGTCCGTGACACAAGAACTACCCCAGTGTAAGCTCTGACAACTAAAGTGTCAAACTCCTTTCTTACCTACCTCTCTCTAAGAAAAGAACTGTTTGCCAAAGGACACATTTGTTTCCAACAGCACACAAATAACACTGAAACTGGACACCAACACTGAATGCAATTAATGTCAGCTGCCCACAATTTCATCTCCAACGCACACCTGAAGGACCCATTCTCTGCATTTTTTGCAACAGTCCTTAAATATCCCAGCACTCCAAAGCAATATCTTTCAGTCAAGCCTATATAAACCATCTCCTAATAAATACAGGCATGGTGCACACAGACGTAACTATCAAACCAACCTACTAACCAAGATGACATTGTATATTTTATACTTAGTCTCCAGCTTGCTCAGTATCCTATTTTAAATTATCTTTCTTCAAATATTTTCTTCACATTCCCTCGAACTTTTTTACTGCTTCAACTCTGTGTACATCTGCTTCTTCATGAAGCAATTTTGTTGCTCAGTTAACTATCACATTAATCAGGTGAATGTGTCTCCCTAGTATATCTAACAATTGCTCATTAAATCAGGTCTCCAGTACTGTTGAAAAAATAATTAAAAACCTGTTTCAAATAAACAAGCTATAAAGGCATTAAGGGCAAAAGAGTGTGTAGGAAATGTATTGGAAACACAGGACAGAAAATTCTGACCAGGCATAGGCTGGACAGATTTAGCTGAATACCACAGTAAATGCTCACAGCATCAGGCTAATAGTAAAAAGAAAGTTATAAATATTCACTTCAAATTAACAATAAATGTATTGTGGCTAAACACAAGCTCCTTTTATGTTTGCTTTCTACAAATAGTCATGGAAAGCAAATTCAGAGCTTGTATACTCCCATGATTTGATTCCAGAATAGGAGGTATAATTGATATGGGATTTACATAGCTTGATGAAGCAAGGGAGGCCAGACTCCCAAAATCTTTTGGATCCAGCACTCAAAGTTAATTAAACAAATGGTAAAGGAACTGCACCAGTTCCCTGCACCTTCTTCATTTAGCACCATGCACAAGGATACCTAATTACAGTTTGTCAGCAACTGAGGTGATGAGAGAAATCTGCCATCAGGCAATTCAAACAAATATAAACTAGAGATAATAATACTTCAATTGAAAGAACAAGAGACTGAATTTGTTGAGTAAGTAGTTCCATTGGCTTTAATTGCTACACACAAAGTGAAGTGACACAGTGAGATCTCAGTGACCAGATAAAATATGTCATTTTCTCCCCACCCAGTGAACCATGCAGCAGTGAACAGATGAGTCATCTTCCCCTGTCTGCATTAAAGGAGAACATCTGGAAAAGATTAAAAATTCAATTTGTAAACCGAGCAATTTTAAATCAGGTCCAAGTCAATCACCCCATCTCCAGGCCAGTCACTGATGGCAGTAGCAACTCAGCAATAAGGAGCATTTATATTTTGCAAGTCTTTCATATGTGTTTAGTTAGGATTGTGGTGGTTAATCTACTGTTCCACTTAATTAAATACTGTTAAAATTGTACTTTAAACTTTATCTCATATCTTTCTAGCACAATTACTATCTATAAGTCTCCATTTTATATCAATCACTAATTTGCTCTGCGGCAGTGTAATTTCTCGTTATGAAGCATTCATCTCTAACAAGTCAAGGTATGCTGAGTGATTCTAACACTACAGCAGCCACTTGCCATGAGGAAACCATGGCCCCAGAGTAAAGAATCAGTAGCTATCTTCCTCATGAAAGGCACAGTGTTGGGGCCCAGAAGGAATCCCATGGCATGTGACAGAAATCATATAAATATAGTCTTGAAAGGGTATTCCTAAACCATGAGCGTGCTAAGGAGGTGTGTTCTGAGGACACCCTACCATCCTGCAATGTAGCCAGTGAACAAGCAGTGGAACCAGTTTAACTATACAGAAAAGCAATGACCAGACAATATGCAGATGATTATTAAAGCCACAGAACAAGCAAACAGAAAAAAAGGGGAAAAAACACACTCACTATAGCTGAACTTTCCACCTTCTCTAGAAAACAGATGATTATTGAAAAAAATAAAAAAAAAGAAAAGGGAATGGAGGACAGCCTGACAAGGAAGCCATAGGTAGAAGATATTTATCTTGATTTTATATATGAGTGCTCTTCACACATTACTGCAAGGCTTAGCTCTGCATTACAAGGTTACTCAACACTTACTCAACAGTAATTTCCCAGCCACATAGTGCACTGAATTAGACAATGTTTTCCTAGGTATTGTTTTATGTCTGCATCTCATGTGTAAAGATCCTCTCTGATGACTTTTGGATAATCCTAGCCACTGCAGAAGGCATACATATATATAAGCATTGCTTAGACACACACACAGCATAAGCTTGTATGTTAGTAAAAGCATACCTGAGTACATCTCTTCTGAAGTTTGTTGTTCATTAATATGGGGTGGGGGGGAAACCCTTTCAAAGGGGATCCAAATCCACTGCTTTTGGAAATCAGTTATGTCCTAATGAAAAAGTGACAATCATCATCTATCCTAACCTGCTGCGCAATGGTTACTTAAAAATTAAAGGACATAGGTACTTAGGGTATTAGACATTTCTAAACAAAGTAATTTCACCTAGTTTTGCTCAACAAGTAGGCTGAGGAAAAACTATTGAAAATTAAATACTATTTAAAGCACTCCTTGCCTGAGAGTAACCTGTGTGTATAAAACATCAATGCTTTTGTCATGAAAATGCTTCAGAAAGGTTTCCTGGGAGAAGACAAATTCTTTGAGTCTCTCCAAAATTAAAACCTTGGCTGCTTACAGTTAAACTATACAATGCCTTTTGTTTTGTGAAGCCAAAGTTTTATTCCTCAAAAGCTTTATTCAGTAACCAAGAAAGCCAATGCTCAGAAAGTAAGAGTGAAACTTAACTGATCTGTTCACCATTATTTCATTATCTTTTATAAGCTTACAATGATCTGCATATGGTACTTATACACAGCCCTTGCTGGCTAAGTAATTAAGACTGATAAAATCTATTTGGCCTTTACTGTACATGTTTCTTGCAAGAAATATCAGTTTTCACAGCACTTTTCTCCCTCTCCCCAGGAAGGCAGAGCTGTGCAAGACAATGAAAAGCAAAAAACCAAACATTAATTACAAAACCAGATGTTTCAACAATAACCATAAGATTATGTGATAGGGAGAAAAATATATATAGTGTTTGTATTAAACTGTTCTGATTCTGTGCTAGTTTCTACTCTGTTATCCAGAGAAGGACAGAAATATTTATTCCGATGCCACTAGCTCTAGAAAAAAAAAATTAGACTTCCTTTACAGCTTAAAGTTTCATACTCTCAGTCTTCCCAGGTTGTTTTATATCTAAAGCAGAGGTACTGGAGCATCTCTCATGATTGCAAACCAGCTGAATCTACACAATTAAGGAATTTTCAACTTTTTCTTATTTTCCTTGATCAGACACATTTGTCCTTTTTCCACGCTTTTATTAGAGAACAGATCTACTGAAGTCCATTGAGATGATTTTGGCTAGGACAGAGTTAATTTTCTTCACAGTAGCTGGTATGAATATGTTGTGAATTTGTGCTGAGAACAGTGTTGACAAGACACTGATGTTTTTGTTCCTGCTGAGCAGGAACAAAACAGAGTCAGGGTCTTTTCTGCCTCTCACTCCAGCTCCCCTGTGAGTGGACTAGAGATACACGGGGAATTGGCAGGGGACACAGCCCAGAAAGGTGATCCCAACTGACCAAAGGGATATATCCCACATCATGTGGCATCATGCTCAGCATGAAAGCTAGAGGAAGAAGGAAAGGGGAATGTTTAGAATTATGGTATTTGTCTTCCCAGGTCACCATTGTGTGTGATGGAGCCCTGCATTCCTGGGGATGGGTGTACACCTGCCTGCCTGTGGAAAGTGGTGAATAAATTCCTTGTTTTGCTTTCATGCATGGATTTTGCTTTACTTATTAAATTTTCTTTATCCCAGTACAGGATTTTCTCACTTTAACCCTTTGTGTTCTCTCCCCCCTCCCATTGGGAGAGGAAGTGAGTGAGGGGATGTGTGGGGCTTAGCTTCCAAACAGAGTTTAAACGCAACATCCGTATAAAACCTTGTGTTCATAGTCTACGTGTACATATTCCATACCTTACTGTAATATACTATAAAACATATTGTGTGTTAAATAAGTAATCATTCTCCCATGCAATAAGAGATTTTGATATACAAATTTAACCACCCTAAATCAAGCCAAATTCATTGACTACAATAATATCAAACTGCATTTTATTAAACTGCAAACAGAATTTCAGTTCATAATATATTTCATATTGAAGTTTTTTTAAAAGTTTATAAATGCTCAACTAAAATATTTCAAGCAGAAATGTTTATCTTCTTTACTTCAAATACACACCTGGGACATTTCATTGGAAAACTGTTTAAAGCAATGTTATACCTCCAACACCATCAGTTTTAATTCTCAGGTTTTGACGAGAGTTTTTAGAAATCTTGATTTTAATAACTTGCCAAAGAAAATCTTCAGTGGAAAAAGTATTGCAAAAGCACACTGTACAAAAGGCACCCTTTCTTAAGATGTAGATTATTTGAACAAGCAAGAAGAGATGCTTACATTTATATGGAAAAGCAGATCTATCTGTGGCAATAATTACATTTGTTAGACTTGAGTTTATTTTCAGCATGAATGCATATGTGTTTTAATTTTCTAAACAACCAAAGAACACTTATATTTTCTTTGTTCATCAAAAAGAAAAGAGAGGAAAACACCGCAAATAAATCTTATTCATGGGTACGGATATCTCAGCTCATAAAAGCAGTGAACTCCCAGCACGTGTTTTCTACTGGGTATTATAAACCAAATGTGTAAAATGCATGGTTCCATAGAAAAGTATATGATTTTGCAGTTCAGTGAATCTTTTCTTCAGCAACCTTTCTATTTCTCATTTGTGTAAGAAAATGAGAGCAAAACCAGTAGATTCTGAAAACAGACAAAACATGTCCCCTTTATTTAAGAGTTAGATGAAAACAGCAAACTACACAGAAAGAATAGAATTTATAGAAGCACAGAACACAGGCTGGAGGGCCATTTTTGGCAGTTATTTGGAGCAATCCCTTGCTCTGTGGCCAGCTCAGATCTGGTTGCTCTAGACTGCCAGGTCTGAATACCTCCAAGAACGGAAAGTTCAAACGTCTTTGTGCAACCCGCTCTAATGCTTGACTAAATTACTGGATTTTATTTTTTTAATTTTTCTTAATATCCAACTGGGATTTCCCATACTAAAACTTGTGTCCAGTGCCTATCCTATTACTTTTCCCTTACAGGAAACATCTGGCTATATCTTCCTTATATCGCCCTGAAGACAGCATTTTGATCTTTCCCGCAAAAATCTCCTATGGCAAAGGCATTGCAAAAGCATGCTTGTGCAAAAGACAATTTCAGTAAGATGCAGAAGATAAACAGACAAGGCCAAATAGACTCAGTTGTCTTAGTTTCATCTTATTTATCATATGCTCTATCAACACTCATCTCTAAAGTATTTGTTACAAAATAAAAACATACAGGTGATGTCCAAACAGTAGCCAAGCCAGCCGACAGATTATCATCTATTTTAAAGGACATTTGATCAAGTCCTTGTTTTACATGTGCACTTGACCTAACAGTAAGAAAGGCAGAAGAAGGGGAAAGACTGAGTAGATCACAGAGCTGTTTGGTTCAGGTATCTCTGCTTTCAGTTTAAAGATTTTTTCATAATTGGAATTTAAACATCTCAGTCCTTATTATATCAGAGGTTATACACTGATGGCTTCAGAAATAAGTGTCTGAATGTCCTGGTACATAATCTGGTTTAAGATGAAATGGTACATTACATGTATCTGTTCTACAGCAGGAGTGGAAATCTTTAGATTTAATTTGCTAAGTGTTTTGTTCTCTCCTGGTTAGCGCACCCAGTCAACAAAGTACGGTGTGTACAAATAGTAGGTAAGTGGGAGGGAGCACATTGCCACATTGCTGGCACAGCACTGATCATTGAATTCTTATTAAAGTTCTAATGTTTAGATATGTCTTAACTTTCAGCTTTCAGTACTGGAATTCATCTATAATTCTGTGTACCTTTATTGCTTGGACATTTCATGATTTCCCTAGAGACTATAAAGAAAAAGAAGCTGTTTATACACACATCGGATCCAGAAATTGAAACAGAAACATGAACTAATAGGATAGCAGAATTGTGAATCACATATTCTATGGCTTTAAGGTAAGCTAATAAAATCATAAGATGAAGTTCCCTGGAGACACTGAAACCCAGCAGAGCATATTAGAGTATATTTTCTGAGTAATTGGTTATTTTTTGTCCAATGCAATATGTATTTCGAGTCAAACTTAGAATAATGTGATTATTTCTGTCATCATCACGTAGTGATTTGACTGCATTTTAAAAAGTCAGCTACCAAACAGAATTTGCAAGTATTTTTTCAAAAAAACCCACAAAGCCTCCCACCACTAAGCAAACTCCATGTTTCACTGTTCCCATTCCTTTCAAGCAAGAAGTGCATTCACTATCTTTTAGATATGAAGTAGCTCTAAGTCATTAGTATTTCACTTTTTCAAGGATCTTATTTCTTCCCCAGTGTTTTGAGGGCAGTCAGCCAGCAATGTTTGCTGTGTGACAGACACCTGCAAGAAATGCAAACACATACAAAATTCCAGCTTGCAGACAACTCAACCTAAATTACTAACTTGAAGTTTCAATATAACTTGCTGTTCTACACAGCAAAGACACAGCACAAATAAAAGCAATCCTTTGTCCTAGGGATCATATTAGACATAACTAAAACAAGCTGCTCTTGAAAAAGGAAGTTCTCTTCTGCTGATGTCTCTATTTCTTGAACTAATTATTCCTATTTATTTAACTAATTATTTGCTGCACCTTCTGCAATACTGTAATAAAGTGAAAATTTGACTAATAAAAGCATTTGAAGGTCTTCTGCAAACAGGAGGAGATTCTCCTGTTATTTTTGATACGTTTAGACCAAGGAGGGATAAAAAGTGTATTTTGTGGAAATAGCGGGTCTAACACTTGAGACACGGATATGACAACAGAAAAGGGGCATTGTGCTTTATAGTATTCTCTCTGGATGAGCAGATCTCAAATATCCAGATGAAAAGGGAGATAACACCTTGAAAGTAAGGACAAAAAATCTTCACATGATTTCTCAGGAACAGAGCTTACAGTCAAAGAGGAAAGTCACAGAAGACTCAGAAATGTAATTATAGTACTGGCATCTTAGGTTGGCTTGAAATGAAAGACATTCTTAGTCCTTTAAAAGCTCTTAAGACCATTCTTAGTTAAGACCCCATGAACTTAATGTTATTTTGAAACAACTAACTTTATGTCGAGGCTGACCTGTAGCAGATTCTCTGTCCTTTGCATAGACAGAAACTTCAAGCTGATACTCTGAGAACACACAAGGCAAGTCAGGGCAGGGGATACACTTAAAAAGTTTACTTATCACAGACAGAAATCAAAACAGAAACATGGCACTGGATGACATAAGACAAACAAAGCAAGAAGAAATAAATTTGAGGGTTAAAACTGCAGAGATAGAGCAGACGCTGCACCAATAATTTAGGTCACCCATGCTGGAGGTGTGGAGGGAGGATTCCATGCCTTGTGGGATTTCAGCTGAAAGATGGAATATGAGGAAGAGAAGTCCCAAATGAGATGTAAGAATGATGAGAGGAGAAGGACACAAGCACAGAAGCAAAGGGAGGTGAAAAGGTCAATAAGACGAGTAAAATTAAAGTGAGGTGCTTCTGAATATTCTTACAGTTATTATATAAATTACATACTTTATCCGCCACTTAGAGAGCTGTTTAAAGAAGAATTGCATTATTGAAATCAATA
Organism: Grallaria varia; assembly: GCA_013396735.1. Classification (NCBI taxonomy): domain Eukaryota; kingdom Metazoa; phylum Chordata; class Aves; order Passeriformes; family Formicariidae; genus Grallaria; species Grallaria varia. Next base: position 765,377 of record VWZG01002506.1, on the reverse strand, counting down.
TAAAACTGTCAAGGTGCTCCACAAACACAAGTTTGGGTAATGCACTTGCCCTGCAACATTTACCATCAATCTGAGCTTAGTAAATCTCATCCATTCAGCCATAAATAACTGCCCAAACCTGTGCCAGATCGGCACCATTTCCAAATTTCAGCTATATTTACACACCCACAGTTAGCAGCTGACAAGTCATATATGAGGGAAATTGCCTCCCTCTAAAAAAGAGCCGCTGTCAGAGCTGCTCTGTTCCACATGGAAATAATTCTAAGGAGTTGTCAAGAAAGAGCAGCTATACCCGGAATAGTTACCACAACAGGCATTTTTACTCAACACCTATTGCAGTATTTTTGCAATACTTCTGTTCGATTGTTCAATGATGAATTAAGTATCAAAGATAAGTTCTCTGGTTTTATTTTTTAAACTCCTCATAACTTCATGAAGCTATCAGGAGTGATGAAAAAAAATATTGAAGGAACCAGAATAGAGTCAATGGGTCTACTGTGAACCAAAGTGTTTCCAGAGATCCAGGCATTGCTTTTAAGGTAACACTTCAGACACAGGCAGGTAGGCATTGCCCAGAAATGGGCCTTGTCTACTTTATTAGTTCCTGATAAGCACTATCAGTGCCTGAAAAGATGAGGATGAGAAGCCATCTCACCCTATGCCATGGTGCTGCAAAGCTGGTGGAGAATAGGCAACTCCTCACATTTTAGTAGCTGCTGCCTTTTCACACCTGATTCCAGCAATGACTGCAGTTGTCCCCTAAGAGGGCTCTCTGTATTTTCTTCTTTTAAATCTTTTTTCCTCCTTCAGAGTACCAAGAAGCTGAGGAGGCATCACTGAAGATGTATGTGGAGGACAGACTGCCTTTTGTGAGTTGGAGTGATAATAAGATACTGGTTGTGACAAGTCTGCAAACTTCAGGAGATGCAATCTTCGAGACTGGTATCCCAAAGAGAGAAGAATGCAGAGGGAGAAGGATCTCCTTGGGGAAAAAGAGAGGCAAATCCTCAAGCACCCACGACCCACAGAATGCTATGGACTGCAAGAGATCTTAAAGATCACCTTGTTCCAATCCCCCTCCCACAGGCAGGGACAACTTTACCTAGGCCAGGTTGCTTAAAGCACCATCCAACCTGGCCATGAGCATGTCCACGGGCAGGGCATCCACAGCTTCTCTGAACAACCTGTTCCAGTGCCTGCTACAGCCTCCTGAACTTAACCCCCAACCCCGCTGTCTCTGCAAAGCTCCTCATTCCTTTTTCTCAGCTATTCTTAGTCCCCTTGCCCCATCCCTTCTCTTTATCCACGCATAGCTGACCCCTTGTCTGCTTAGGGCATCTCCCATAGCCCAGCCACTTTCCCTTATTCCCTGCATCCTAAGCACATTCTGTTACTGCAGAGCCTCAGGCTCTGTCTACAGGGCCAGAAAACCCTGCAGCAGTCCCTCACAGACCTGAACATGTGAATGTGTCCCTCTTGTGATATGTGTCACACCTTCAGCTAGAGAAAGAGGCATAAAAGGGTGATGTGTCCTCCACATCCAGTTTTCAAGCCTTTGCAGTGACATGGCACATACTAAAAGTAAGTCATACCACCCAAAATGGCACTTTATATTTCCCTTTTCTTTTATTTTCATAGTTTTGCTTTGAAGGTAATTTAAGTAACTGCTTCATTCCCTAATCTACAAAAAGGGTATACCATAAAAGTCCCAGTAATTTTAGTTACTTACAAAAACATTTGTAGAGATTTTAGTATCACCTACTATATGCGAGCTGTATCGCTCTAAGTAAGTGAATCCATAAAGCACAGGCTTTATTATAAGGTAATATTAACCTTGGTGAAATAATCAGCATTCCTGAATCACCTCTGGTTTGGTTAAAGGAGATACTTGTTCCAGATAAACCTAAGACAAAAAGATGATATGCAACACTGAAGGCAACGTATGAGTTTGGGATAGTTACTACATTTTGGATCCACTGAAAACATTACAATGAAATGAAATATAATACTTCCTTATGTGCCAAATATTCTGTCTGGTTTTGTTTGGTTCACATAACAACCCGAAATACAAGTATCCATTCTTCTCAAAGCAGCAACTTCCAATTTCAGAGAGCATGAAAAACAGACATTATACCTATATATATATATATAGGTATATATAGGTATAAGTGTATAAATATATTTTATATATATATATATAGGTGTATATCTATATGTATATAGACCCAGCAGTTTTTGGACTATGTTGTGCCTAAGTTATCACAGCTGTAAAACAGGCTGGATAAACTTGAAAAGAAAACATGGACAGAAATTCTGCTTTGCTGAACAGCATTGCCCAGTAATGATCTCAGCTCTTAACACGATGACAAGGTTCAGAGGACCTGAAAAATTCCCACCCTTCAGAAACAAAGTAGGTTTATTTTTCCCCTCTTATAATTTTTCATACTTGGGGCCATTGCTCAGTGGGTTTGAGGACTCCCTTTCATCTTCTTGTTATACGGGTAGTCAGGGTGTGAGAAAAGAGGGGAAACAAACTTAGTTTTTTATTTATCCTAGGCTCATAACCCCTCCTTAAGCAAAGTACCCAGTGCCTGCCTTGGCTCACTCTCACAGGTTTCCTAAGCCATGATAGAATGATATGGACATATTCCTTGGCATTTTTTCACTGCTGTCCAAAATGTTCTCAGCAGCAACGGTGAATATTGTCCAACATAATCAGACATTGAGTAATGTGAAGCTAAAATAAGACAGAGGGACCAGCAAATAATAGCCAAGGCTCCCCTGCACAAATGGACCCAGTCCACAAACTGAACCAGATGTACAAAATGCTCTCACAACCAGCATCATGGATTAAATCTGCATCTTCCTAGCCCAGGGCTTTGGTAGGGTTTGTCTGCTGTGTTTGGCAATCTCTCCCCAAATGTTTAGCTCTCTTATTCATTTTCTCCTTCAAATGACTGCTAATAGTGTGACCACGATTTGGGGACAGGAGTGGTTTTCAGCTGTCAGGAAGAAGAGTGCCTCTTTCTTTTTTTTTGTTAATCTATTTGGCACTCTAAAATATGCATTTCTCTGGCTGTCTTGTTCTGACCACACTCTACTCTCGGCCACAAAGTAAGCCAAGAAACACTCCTTGCAAGCTGCGATTAAAAACCAAACCACACAGTGTTCTGAGCACCTGGATACACAGCCATTAATTATTTAGGTGTGCATGCCAGTCCCTGTCTGTCTGACTCTGAGAGGGGATCCAGGGCACATATTGCAGGAACTGTGCTAGATGGGAAGCACTCAGTCATTTTACAAAAGGGTAATGTGTGCAAGAGCCTTTAATATCAACACTGAAGGCCACACCCATGGCTTTGTTAAGCTTTGAATACAGATCTGTTCTATAGCAAGAAAACTTGATCTGGGTATATTGGAGGGAAATAGATAAATGCTGTGCATCACTCTAACAAGAATCTAACAATTGATAAGATCCATCACAGTACAGTTTTATCCAAGATAATTCTCCTCATTGCAATGAGAGTACATTGACAAAACCTGAGGTAAAGCCTGTTGAAATACACTTGGCTGCATGTGGAAAATAGGAACAAGTCATACACTCAAGGTCATACCTGCCCCAACATCAGATGAGCCATGGTGAAACAGGAGATGTTCACATTGCTCACTCCAGTGCTTCTGTAGCACCACGCACTTGCCTTTTTTTTTTTTTCAAAGCCCAATCCCAAGCTTAGAATTAGTCATACCAAGGCTGATTATTCTTTACAGAAAAGCATAAAAAAAGAAAGTAATACAAGAATTCAACAAGCAACTGCTTTTGAAACCTGTATCACACCTTTTAGGCTTCTGCTTCATCCTCCCCCCTGACCCCAGTACTTTTGGAACAGGGACTACTGCACCTATTGAACCTGTACAGCTACACTACAAGTGAGTTCCAGTTTCTGTAAATTAGAAAACAGCAAGCAAGCAAACAGCTTCATGTGGTTATCATTTTGTATCTTTATCTGGGTTTTTTGCCTTTATTATCTGCACTGCATCTATATTGGAACTTCTTGATAATCATTTTAAGTCCAGTAAGTATGATAAAGTAGCTAAGTTGCCTCTGTCACTTAGACATTACATCAACATGCCCCCTCCAGAAAGGATAAAATATTTATGATGATTAATACAAAAGACATTACAGACAGAGCATTTCAGGAACATCAGAACAGATTAAAGTTTAATACAATAACATACCTAATAGCTTTCTCTACTTTGAGATCTGAAGGGCTGTACAGAGGGTCTTTTACCACTTCAGAAATGTCACTGAAAAACAGTTTTATATAATTTGTATTTAGGTCTGGTATGAAATTCAAGTCAAAAGCACCCTAAATTAAGATTACAGTCTTTTTAAACTCACCATAGCAGGGAAAGCTGATGCCATGTTTAATATCAGCAAGCACTGCCTGTGTAACCTGGAGCCTTTTATTGACTTAATGAGAAGCAACAACCCTTTGAGAACGATTAGCAGCCATAGTCCTGCTTGATCAATGCCAGCTGAATGTAGTGTAGATCAGCTGTGGTGTGGGATAGAGCCATGAGCCACCTTGCTGAGACCCCATTCCCCCTTGGCTCTGCTGCTATGTTTGCACTCAGGTCTTTTCCTCGCCCTCTGCCTGCGCTATGCTGCAGCCAGACAGTGTCTGGCTCCATGCCTTCCTGGCACCCAGTCCTAGATGCTGCTCCTGCCCCCACAATGCCACAGTCTCAGCTCCCCTTGCCCTTAGGAGCAGCCCTGACACAGAGATGTGTGGAGAAATCCCATATTTCCCATGTTATCCCATATACCTGCAACTTCTTAGAAAGGCTCTCTACCCATCTCTTTTTTTATCAAATCATAGAATCTTTTAGGTTGGAAAAGACCTTCAAGATCATTGAGTTCAACTATTAACCCAGCACTGCCACCCTGGTAAAAGCCAGAACTTTATCAGCCTTACATTTTCTGTAAGACTGATATTTCCTGTAAGACTGGTTTGTTCAGCCTTGAGAAGAGGAGACTGAGGGGAAACTATTGCTGTCTTCAACATTCTCCTGGAGGGAAGCAGAGAGGCGCTCTCATGGCCAGTGACAGTTCTCTAGGAAATGGCATGAAATTGAGTCAGGGCAAGTTTGGGTTGGATATCAAGAAAAGGTTTTTCACCCACAGGGTGGTTGAGCACTGGAACAGGCTTCCCTGGAAAGTGGTCACAGCACCAAACCTGTCTGAGTTCAAGAAGTGTTTGGACAATGCTCTTAGGCACTGCTGTGATTCTTGGAGTGTCCTGTTCAGGGCCAGGAGTTGGACTTGATGATCCTGATGGGTCCCTTCCAACTCAGCATATTGTATGATTCTATGAAAAATACCAATTCTCTTCAATTAAGTGGCTTTACACATTGACCATAATGCAGTGAACTCTTTGGTTTCCCTGGGCTGGTTGAGCAATAGACAGGCTGCAGCTGTGGCCCCCAGGATGGAGAAGTGTTTGCTGGACAGAAACAACTGAGTCTTCCCACAGACCATCCTGGTGCAGCGGAAGAATGAAGACGGAGGCTGAAACAATTTTTGAAAGTTAGGCTGTGCAAGACCAGCAGGGTGATATCTGTTCCACACTACAAAAAAACACTGAGGAAAATGCTGACGAAGGATTCCTCAAGCATCTGTTTATACTGTGTAGGAGAGAAATCTGAGTAACCACAGAGGACTTAATAGCAGATGCTGGAGACTTTCTGCTGCCTTGAAAGAAATAAATAATAATAAAAATTCTGCATACGGTTGAACTCAGTAAGAATAGTAAAAACTGCATTTAGTTTGCGAGAATTTTATATTATACCTCATCTTGAATGATAACATAAAATTGACCACAGAATTAAAAATTAGCAGTTGTTCTTTATAAATGATGCCATTTGCTTATTATGTTTCTTACTTACAAACAGGGTAACATGAAAACAAATATACCTGATGCCTTAAAAGGATTCATTTTGCAATCCTGAGAACAATTATGAGCAAATTCATCTGGGAGAAACAGTTTATTTGAGAAAAAGATGAAAGCTGGGATCTATTTAAGAACATTTACCAGACACAAAAAAGGAGATTAACAATGAGAAAAAAGGAATGCTTATCTGAATCCACTGGCTTACTCAAGTGAAAATAGACATAAAAAATAATCTACATCAGGGAACATAGGGAAATGGACTGCAATTAATATATGTTAGGTGATTAGGAAAAAAAATGAAAGAAGGGAAAAAATCAACAGACTAAAGAACAGTAACAACTTTCTAAGCATGTCAAGTGGAAAAGGATTCTCAGCAATGACATTAGTCCTTTTCTGAATGGAAATGATAGAAATGCCAATAGAGATGCAGGAAAGTCAAACATGCTCAATAAATAGATCGGTTCTGCTTTTGTCAGTGAGAAGAAGGTCCTCTTAAGTTCACTCTTCCACACTAAATGTGTCTCTGCCAAATGCACTTCTTTATTCTAGTTCTGTGCTGGTCCATTTGGATTTTCAGGTGTTTTGATGGTCAGTGTTTCATTTCTTATTGCCTTATACAGTGCTTTCTTGGACTTAGTTTTCCTTCTCTGTGTCACCATTTGATAAGTGAACCTGAAATAACTCTACAAAGAAGTAAAGTCTGTGATATTCTCAGGAGACGTCTGAAATCCCTCCATCATTGTCCTTGACCCACCCCTGCCATGATACATAGGTGCAGTTTACTTAGATACTTCGGTGTTTTAATTCATACTCAGCTACAATAAATACTTTCTTTGCTTGGAAAGTAGCATATTAAACAGCAGCTGTATCAGCACTTCTGTATAAAAAGCTAGCTTAGGAGGTTTTGAACCACCAATATTGATTTTCAATTAATCTTAGACTACCAGAGAAATTCCAGAGCAGTGGAAGAACGCTAAAACTATGCCAGTTTTGTAAAATGTAAATAAGATGACCGAGGTCTGCACAGACCTATCAGCCTTTCATCAATCCCAAACAAAAAACCAGAGCGCTTGCTATCAGATTTCATGCCATAAAACTATTGTTAATCTTGTCCAAACAAGCTTCAATGATGACAGGGATTTCCTGAACAAGACCACAGAAAAAACCTTAATGGACTTGGCTGAAGCAAAAAACTTACTGAAACTTGGACCAGTTTGAAAAAAAAACCAAAAAATTGAGAAACAACCATCAGAAATTTGAAAACAATTTAAAAAAACGCACATAGTGTTATCCTTACCAGTTACTTTGTGGCTTCCCGCCAACAATACAGTGCCCTTTTCACTTATATTTAAGTAGACAAAAACAATAAAGAAGTTAAACTGAATAATTACATAGCAAAAAAAAAGCAAAAAAAAAAA
>VWZG01002506.1:643239-757991 GCA_013396735.1 Grallaria varia | reverse complement strand
CAGGGAAAAAAAAAAAAAAAAAAAAAAAAAAAAAAAAAAAAAAAAAAAAACCCCAAAAAACATTTGATATATTAGGATATGTCCTAGAACACTATGCTTCTATTTTTAAAACATTTCTGGATCCTTTGTACACCTTTAATTTGCCTTTTCTTTTCCTTTTTTTCCCCCCAGATCAACAAGTAAAATTTAAATAAGACATGGAAAAATCATGTTGTTTTTTATTCAGCCTTAATTGTTAATGAAGTCCAGAGCTCTTAAGTGTAGGTGGGGAAAAGGACATTTTGCATGTTTCCTCTTGGATTTTTTTTTTTTATGTGTTTGTTGCACATAGCTTGTGTTCATCTAAGGAGTTAAAAAAAAAATCAGTGTGATGAAGGCAAACAGAAATGGTAAACTTTCAAAAAGTATGTTTTGAGGGAATAATTGCGTCTGTAATGTCATATTTGTTTTGTGATTTTTTTGGGGGGAAAAGGTGAAACAATCACTGTAACAAGAAAGGAAGCGTCCTAATATCAAATATTTACGGGGTGCTATTTGTAGCTATAACAAGCTTTTGCAAAATATGTGTTGATTAAGATAGACCATAACGCAGTTAACTAAGGTATGAGTTATCATCCTATATTTTAGTATGCTGAACATTATTTGCTTTCCCAGCTGAAATCACCTGGCTTCTATTAATCAGTCATTCAAAAAGGTGAGTCATGACACATTCAAAGGCTGTGTTTAGGAAGCATTATTTGCCCATAAGTCGCAGACTGCTAAGCAGATTTACAGCCTTGTACATAAGTTATCCTTGCTAATCTTTGCTTAAGAGTAAGTTGAGTCTGATACGACAGCTAAGCAGCTTTCAGTGTTGTATTGAGTTACGCTTCATTGCTCATGGTGTCTTTTTTTTCTGCCAAATGATCAATCTCAATTTAGGTTTTGAGGGGGAAAAGAAAGATGAAAGAGAATGGAGAGAAGGCAGTCCTAGTCTTCACTTGATCCTCTATGAAGCACAACAATTTCCTGACCCACCAATGGTTTCTGTGTTGAACTGGTCTGCAGAGAATTCCAAGAGCCTCGAATCAGAAGGGCTTGAACAAGGAGTGATTAACCATTTTCATCACAGGTTTTTGTAGATAATAGTGCAATACATTTATAACTCATATATTCAAAGCATCTAGGAGACTGCCTCATTTCTGTGAAAGTCACTAAAAATTTAAATTATTTGTAACCAATTTTTTTATCTTCCTTCTGTAATTATTCTTCAAAACTTCTCTCTTAGAGATAGGAAATATAAAGCAACAACTTCCACTTTTCTATCCCTAAGTATGCATTATCTGTAGAAAAAGGGAAAATTTTCAGCATTGATTGGTCTACAAATTGAATTACTGTGATCCTTTCTGTCAGGTGGAGAAGCTCAGTCTGCTAGTTTTAGAAAGATATTTTAAAAAATGGAACAAAGAATTAGTTTAACATTTAAAAAAAATCCTTCTCCTTATTAAAGAAAAGTAAATAAACTAAATCTCCCTGTACATATCTGCTCAGGCAAGAAGTAGAGGATATAGGAAAAGCCTTCACACCTGGGGCAAACCTGAGTGTTGTCAGGCCAATGAAGATGCAGCTTTCAAAGCCGAAAATCCTCCCCAGTAACACCATGAATCCAGAGCTCAGCTCTGCAGGACCAGCCAGCAAGAGTGCAACTGGCAGTTTTGGAGTCTGTGCTAGCATAGAGAGCTAGCTCTAGATTACATACAGCAGCACATTTTCAGATCTCTGTTTATCACATTCAGCCCTGGATTACACCTGCAAGATTACACAAACCATGGGAAGCCAATGTATTGCATACCCTTCACATGATACTACACAAACATTTCACCTTACCAACAGTTTATAAGAATATCAGTGTTGTATCTGCCTGATGCAAAAAAGAGACTGGCCTTTGCCTCCAACATTCATTAATTGACTATTCCAAGAAAAAAAAAAACAAGAGGAAAAGTCTTAGGAATGCCAGTACTGCAGGACAAAAAAAACACCCAATCAGAAATTTTTGTAGAAATACCATTCTTTTTGTGATTACATATCACTGGAAATTCACTCTGCACAGTACAACCATCACACATTCAGTTTCATGCGTACATGCATCCCCACAGTCAGTGGTGGACCTGCCAAAGTCCTGTCCTGCCAGCTAGCATTTGACATGCTGTGAAAAGAGACATTGAAATCAGAGCTGCTGTGCAGCTTGACTTGCTGATAACTGATCTATATGAGATAGCATGACAAAATGTGAACAATGATGCTTGACATCCCACATGTTATCACATGCCAGAAATGTTTGGAGGGTGGAACAGAATGACATAAAAAGTATGTGGAGCATACTTTTCTTTCCATGCTAGTCAAGTGACATTGTTTTGGCAGTTCAGTCTGATGCCATAAGTACAGTATCCTACATATTTTCTAATTTGAAGAGATACACTAATCTGACAGAGAAGAGATTTGACTTCCTTTTATTCCAGTTGAAGTTACATATATTTAAATGAAAAGTACATATAATTTAGGTGTCTGCTTGTAAATAACCTCATAAACTAAACTCCACGCTGTCACACTTGTTTCCTCAAACAAGGTAAAAGAGTTTATTCTCTCCACCTGAATTTTCTCAGCAGATTTAAAATAAACACATATTATGATTTTTCATAAAAGCAAAAATTGATGAACACAGAGCTCTTTCCTAATCAGCAATTGATTGCATTTTGCAACCTCTGAGTGAAACAAGTGGCTAAAGCACAGACATTGCAAAGTTTCATTTGTCAGTGATCGATAGCCCTGGGATATAGCTTATGCACAGAAAAAGTTTTACTTGCCCCTCCATTAAGATCCTGCCTACTCTAAAAATTAGACCACAGAAAAGAGTGGAGGGGAAACAGGAAACAGTCTTCTTCTTCCCTGTTTAGCTTTCCTTGGCACAGTTCATTTTTTCCCCCTTACATTTTCCAGGCTTTAATTGTTTGGGGTTTGTTTTAGTTTGGTTTGGTTTTGATTTTTCCCCACTTCCTTTTCCAGCTCTACTCTCAGTCTGAGAAAAATCTAGAGTTCCACCCAAATGGCTATTTTCCTATTTAAATATACTAAAGATTGCCTTTATCACAACATTTTGTTTGACGTATTACTCTCTGCTTTCCTGAGGAGTCCCTATTCCTCCTGGCACCTTGAAGGAAATACTTCAAGATGGAGAACATCATGACAGCTTCTTCTCAGCTAACACTGTCAATATATAGATGGTGTGCCATCACCAACTGAAATATGATTATATTTATTTTGCTTTTCCTCAGCAGAAACAACAGCCACTTATCCGCTTGCCACGCACCTGCCTTTTTCCCTGTGCAATCTCATGTCCAAACAACACACTAACTACACTGCAATGGATGAGCTGTATACACACTAACTCAGGAAGTGATTTGGTAAAATTAACATTTAGAGGCAGGCACCAGTAGTTATTTCACACATTATTAACTTATATTACAATTCAAATAAGCTTACAGCTGGCAAAAAAAGTCTCTTCTGTAAAGTGATCTCAAACATAATAGGCTTAATCAGAGATAAATTAAATTAGTCAGTCATGCATACTACAGCATATTAGCACTGAGTAGTTATTAAATACATTTTCTGTTATCAGTTGTGCAGGCAATATTGTAGCAAACAAAGTGCATGGAAAACCAGTAAATAAACTTTATGTTTGGGAGGCTACATGTTTGACATTTCCTAGGTTTTATCAAAATGTTACACGATCTTCGTTACCATAACTGCCACCAGGTTAAGTCCCCATAAATGATTCAACTTTACTCCCAGGCAATTAGCCAAAAACAGAGCAGACAGAACTAATGAATACCTAGACAGCAGATGTTCAGCGTGGTTTTGTGTTTTGGAGGGGATTTCTTCCATGGCAGTTTTCAGAAAGGAAAAAAAGCATGCATGGATGAGTCATAGCGAGTAAACAATTGATAAAAAGGAGACAGGCAACATTTCTATTTGTTATAAAATTAATCTTTATGTTTAGGGCTTTTCAAAATCTATTTCCCCCTTCACTTTCACTACTACAGTTTGAAAAGGTCTTGTAATTGTGTGCAAATATTGAAAAGCATCGCTCTTGCCTTGCTGCTATCATAACTTTCTTTTGTATTGCTGTTGTAGCAGCCAGCAGCATCATCTTCATCTCTATCTACAAACTTGTGCAAAAAAAGAATACAGCACAAAATCACTCACACACATTTGACATGAGAAATCATTACTTTTGTGATAGGATCCTAAAGCCATATCTTGTTCTCTCATCCATCTTTCAAAAACCCATTAGTACAGTACCTGGAAATATCATAACTTGCTGAAGCTGACCCAGAAGACTTGGTAGCATGTCTGACATTCTCTTACACTCTGCACATTTAAAACTCAATGTAAGGTGACAAGAACATTAAGCTGCCCACAGACCAAAATGTGAAACTAATCAGTATCTGTTCTGAGCCACAGGTACAATAATTGGAAAATTAAAGTGCCTGTGAACTGCTAGGGCCTGCTGCATCAAAAAGCAACACCTTGAAATGATTAATGAAGACAAATGTATGCACCTATTTCTATTGACAACAACTTCAGACAACTGCAGACTAAAAGAATAACACTATAGTTCTCAGTTATTTTCTCTAAAGCTCACTCCTTCCAAGCACCTCCTGCTAAGAAACCTGTAAGCACTCACTGGTTAAAGAATTTTAACTGGAAGCTCCTTTAACTCAGATGTGGAAAACACAGGTCCTTTGCTGCACCTACTGTAACCATTGTCTGTGAAAACTGGTACAGAGGACATCAGTCACAACGGAGGTCTTCACCATCGGGCATTTCACTAACATGTGATGGCAGCGCTCAGCAGACTTCTTAAGAAAATCATTCCCGACAACATTGTTTTGAAGTGTACCTTTCATTTTTTACTGTTCCCACCCCATCCACCAGTGCCCTGGCCAGTGCACTCACTCAGACAGGTTGTCCTAATGTGCACCATCATGGACAGGGCTATGCAGTGGCTCTGAACTGCACAAAGCAGGGCCTCCATTTCTTAGGTGTGAGAGAGGGACTGAGACTAAATAAACATCTTTAAAAGTAAATAGTGCATATATATATATACACACACGCACATACACACATACATGCACATATATATGCACACACACACTCATATATATATGTATAAATCAATGAGGTTTTTATCAGAGTTTGCTCCTCCTCATCAAAGTACTGGTAAAAAAAGAAATAATTCCTGGAGTCCTCTGGTACATTGGAATTGAGTCCCAAGCAGAAAAAATTAAATAGCATCTATTTTTACTGGGAACTTACTGAATCTTATTAAGACAATCCTGACTCACAGGATTTCCACTGAATTTCTTAAGTCAAAGAATGTCACATGTTTGGAAGTCACACTGGAAAAAAGTTAGCACTACAGGCAACAAGTATCAGTCAGGTTTGGAGAAGAAGAAAGGCTTCATCACTTTGAAGGCAATCAGTCTAAAATACAAATGACCAGTCCTGTATTCAGAGTATGTTATGACTATGCAAATATACATATATTCACAAGCTAGGAAACGGAACTAACTGTTATGCCTTTATCAGGCATGAACATGGACAGTTGTGCTACCCATGTAGCTATATCCATTTCTACACTCTTTCCCCAAACACTTTCTCACATCATTTCTTAGCAATATAATCTGTTTCAGACAAGTCTTTTTCAGCACAGGCTTTTAAAAAAAGCAGTAAGAATGGTTTGCAACAGACCAACAGAATTTCCACGTCTGTTTATTTCTATTTCCATGTTTTGGATGAAAACACACTTGTGATGATGCAGCTGTCCAAAGGCAGGATGTTCTCACTTATTACATTTTCTGTCCTTTTCAGTTACTCACAATGGAAAAATAGAAAGTATTAATAACAATTATAGACATATTTAAAATACAGTTGGGAAAAAGAGACTGTGACAAAGAAAGGTCTTTGTGCAGATAGAATTCTACATTACAAATCAGTCCCGTAATGGCAGCAGAGACATGATGGGTTTCTTTAACATCTTAAATATAGGAAGTCTGGGTCTATGCTCTAGCTCCTCAAGAATTTATTCCATGACCTTGGACAATCTCTGTGATTTTAGATATCATCCCATATGAGGGGAAAGCTTGAGCCTCTGTGAGAAACTTTGCACAGGATTTCCAAGGATGCTGAGAACAGAGTTTATGACCATGTGGTGGACTGAAAATTGGATGAATCACTGGACCTAGAGGGCTGTGATCAGTGGCACAAAGTCCAGCTGGAGACTGGTCATGTGTGATAATTGATACAGGGGCGAGTACTGTGCAGAATCTTCATTAATGGCCTGGATGATGAGGTGGGGTGCACCCTCAGCAAGTTTGCAGAGGTTACAAAAGTGGGTGGAGTCGCTGCTACACCAGAGGACTGGTCCGCCTTCAGGGGGACTTGGACGCGGTGGAGAAATGAACCTCATGTGGTTCAGCTAAGGAAGATGTCAAGTCCTGCCCCTGAGAGGTAATAACCCCAAGTACCAGTGCATGCTGAGCCAGAAATGGCTGGAAAGCAGCTTTACAGAAAAGGACCTGGGGGACCTGTAGGACAGGGTCCTTGCAGCAAGGGCGACAGCCTCACAGACTGCATTGTGGGAAATTAGCAGGTCAGAGATGGTTCTTTCCCTCTGTAAGCACTGGTGAGGCACATGTGAAGTGCTGGGTCGAGTACTGGGAGCTCCAGTATAAGACAGACTTGTACACAGTGGAATGAGTCCAGCAAAAGGCCATAAAGATGATGAAGGGACTGCACCACCTGTGCTATAAGAAGGGGCTGAGTGAGCTGGAACTGTTCAGCCTGGAGGGGAAGAAGGCTCAGGGGATCTTACCGATATGAAGGGGTAGGAAACGAAGATTGAATCAGACTATTCTCAGTGGCACCCACTGACAGAACAAGACAAAAAAGACAAACTGAAATACAGAAGAATCCTATAAACATAAAAGCCCCTATTTTTTTTTTTTTTTATTTTCTTACTGTGAGCATGGATAAGAACTGGGACAGACTGATCAGAGAGGTTGTGGCATCTCCACCCTTGGACATATTCAACATTCAAGAAGACATGGTCCTGGGCAACAAGGTGGAGCTGACCCTATTCTGGGCAAGAATGATTCCTAGAGATTCCTGTCAGCCCTACCCTTTCTGTGATTCTGAAAGGATCTGCAGACAGTAAACATTTATGGAAATGAGGTTCAAGTGATTCCAGGTTAAAGTACTGAAAATGGAAGTACTCTCCCTTGGCAAACTTGACCGTCATAGAATCACAGAATCATTTTGTCCTAGTTATAGTGGCTGGGACCAGTTTATCACTGTGGGAATGTAACTGGAACTGTGTATTCCATACCCTCTCTGCCATTTATCATGAACTGTTAACGATGCATTGTTTGCAACAGCTGCCCAGGACACACCTGACACCCTCAGGCTATAAACTGTCTGCATGGGAAAAACAGAGATAAGAAGGTTCCCTGTCTTCACACCAATGATTCAGGTGTGATAACTCCCCTCCAGGAGTCATTAACACCTTCACACCCAACCTGAGGGGTCATGTCTGCTAATGGGCCATCAAGTAGACCAAAAATATCCTGTGACTCACTGAGTAAATTGCCCATTGTGAAAACCCTCACCCTGGGAGAGGTACTGGGTGTTCCTATCTGAACCCAAGCATATATAAGCTTGGGGTTTTGGAACTTGAGGCACTCACTCACTTTTCAGATTGAGAGGAGGACCAGAACCTCAACAGGACTGCAACTACCACTCTCAACCAGACTGCGACCACCAACCTTCTGGAAGGAAAACAGGTTTTTCCTTTTCTTTTTGCTTTGGACTCAGGGGGACCACGTGGTGCTCAGCACAGGGGCCGGTGAGCACCATACTGTTTGTGCCCCAGGGGGCTGGGTTGTACAACTGGGTTTTGAGGGCTGAAACCAATTTTCCTTTGTATCAGTGTATCTATTGTAATCTTTTTATTAAATTGTAGTTCTGACTTCTAAACTCTTTTGAGTTGGGTTCATTTCTCCTGCCGGTTTACTTTTAAACCAGCACACATTTAGATTGAAAAAGACCTTTGAGATCATTGAGTCCATCTGTTAATCCAGCACTGTCAAGGCCACAACTAAACCATGTAACTAAGCATCACCTCTACATGTCTTTTGAATGCCTCCAGGGTAGGTGACCCAATAACTTGCTTGAGCAGCCTGTTCCACTGCTTGACATCCCTTTTTGTGAAGAAAGTTTTCCTAATACCCAATCTAAACCTCCCCTGGCACAGTCTGAGGTCACTTCTTCTCATTCTATTGCTTGTTACTTGAGAGAAGAGACTAATCTCCACCTTGCTACAACCTCCTTCCAGGTAGTTGTAGAGAGCAATAAAGTCTGCCCTGAGCCTCCTCTTCTCTAGGCTAAATAACCCCAGTTCTCTCAGCTGCTCTTTGTAAGACTTTGCTCCAGATCCTTCACCAGCTTCATTCCATCATCCATTAAGTGGGTCCCCTTATCACAGAAGGAGGTCAGTTTGGTCAAGTAGGACTTGGCTGTCATAAACTCATGCTGGCTGAGCCTGATCCCGGAGTTGTCCTGTACCTCCCGTAGATGGTATTCAAGATGGCCTTCTTCATGACCTTTCCCTGCACCAATATCAGCTTGACAGGCCTGTAGTTACTTGGTTTCTCCTTCCAGCCCTCCTGTAGATCATTGTCACATTTGCCAACCTCCAGTTAACTGGGACCTGATTGTTGAGCCAGGACTGCAGGTAAATAATGAAAAGTGGCTTGTTGAGCATTCCTGCCAGCTCCCTCAGTACCCATGGGTGGATCCCATCTGGACCCATATGCTTATGTGTGTCTAAGTGGTGTAGCATGTCAATGACCATTTTATGGGAGCTTCATTCTGCTCCCTGTCCTTGTCTATCAGCTCACAGGGCTGGGTACCCTAAGAACAACTGGTCTTAATATTTAAGCCTAAAGCAAGGAAGACATTAAGTACCTCAGCCTTTTCCTCATCTTTTGTCACTGTTTCCCCCTGCATCCAATAAAGGATGGAGATTCTTCTCAGCCTTCCTTTTGTTGATGATTGATTGATTGATTTACAGAAACATCACCAACAGGTTACAAGAGATGAGTACTTACTTACATTCATCCTCTCCTCACCTATGGTTGCTGTCTTTACCTTGGCGCACACCATTTCTTTTCAGAAAACTAAAAATGTCAGAGTGCCACCTTTTGGGAGATGCTGGTCCACTAGGCCAGAAGGAGTGTGAAAGAAGCCCTTGTTTCCTCTGCAGCCTTGGGGTAGTGGAAGAGTGACCATAGCATGTCTTCTGCTTTACATGACAGAAAAAGGTCTAGCTTCCTCTTTTGCCCCGATGGCATGGGAGTAGGAAAACTTTTGGGTTTTCTTGCTTAATTGCGTTGTGTCTTGAGTCTCTTCTCACTGAGAATATGAAAGAGAAGCCACAAGCCTTCTTTGCCCAGTAAAAAAAGTGAAAGCAGTTGTGATGGGTTCACCGTGGCTGAATGCCAGGTGCCCACCCAGTCGCTCTATCACCCCCCTTCCCAGCTGGACAGGGGAGAGAGTAAGGGTGG
The DNA here is from genome assembly GCA_013396735.1 of Grallaria varia. Classification (NCBI taxonomy): domain Eukaryota; kingdom Metazoa; phylum Chordata; class Aves; order Passeriformes; family Formicariidae; genus Grallaria; species Grallaria varia. The sequence continues at coordinate 748,329 of VWZG01002506.1, read as the reverse complement.
AAACAAAAAAAAACAGCACAAATCGTGGGTTGCGATAAGGCAGTGTATATTGATACAGAAAGCAAAGCAAAGCAGGGTGCGTGTGCGCGCAAAGCAAAAGCAACAACTAATCTCTACTTCCCATGAGCAGCGAATCCCCGGCTACATCTGAGCAGCAGGGCTTCTAATCTTGTTAGCAAACAGCCATCGGAGACAATGAGTGCCTCCCCTTCCTGCTTCCTGCCCCAGCTTTTATATCTGGGTTGGCATCATATGGTATGGAATACCCCTTTGGTCAGTGCAGATCAGCTGGCCGATTTGTGTCCCCTCCCAGGATCTTGCCCTTGACTGAACAGTGAGTGCTGTGCTCANTATATATATACATATATATACACACATATACATATACGAAAACAAAAAAAAAAATAAGACAAAGGGAAAAAAAATGTGACAGAAGAAGAGTGAAAAACAAAAATGAGGATGTAGTCAGGGTAAGTGTAAAGGGAACAATGTAAAGGAGTACACTCAAAGGTAAAATATGCAACCTGACATTTCTCTCACTTGAAGAAAAACAAATTATGGAAAGACTGGCCAGTTTTTATTACAGTCTTTACTAGAGCATTCAAATATCAAAGAGTTAGTTATTCTGAGGTGTAATTGCGGGAGCCTTTGCCATATTAAAGGGATATTAGCACGATTTGGCATGGGAAAGTGGCATTTGTGACCTTGATAAGTTTCCTCTGAAGACCAGCCGTGGGAAACTGCTGCTTAAGCAAGCAGCAAAGCAGGGAGTACAAGCAAGATAATGGGAAAACAATGTGCAGGTGTTGTGATACAGCCAGCCATTTGGGGGTAGTCTTGGGAGCGTGGGAATGTGTGTGCGACGGTGGAATGGGTATATATATCAGTAGAAGCTTAGAATAAAGTTGGATTTGAATGTGCATCATATTGATGTGTGTTGTTCATTCCCGCTTGTAATACTGAGCCGTGGCATGTAATTTCATAAGGTCTTTAAAATGCACCAGGTTCCCAAAATCATGATGTACAAAGTTTAAACTACAGGTTGTTCCTTTTGAAAGCTCTGTAAAAAAGGGCATTTTCGCAAGTATACAGACACAACCTCCCAGCCATCACTGCCACACGATTTCCATTAACTAATACATGAATAAAAAATCTAACCACAGAAAAGGAAAACCTCACTCCTCAAAATTCTTTCTGAAGCTCACATCCCATCATCACCACAACTCTAATGTCCCAATCAGAGCTGAATAACAAGTAATAGATTAAAAAGCTCTGAAAATGCACTTGATAGTCTCCTCTTCCGTTATGCTGCTGCACTTTCTCTGTTCTTTTCCCATTCTTAGTCACAGAATAAGACTTACTGGAAGAGATTCTTCTCCCACAAATACTGCAAATGCAATAGTCCTATTGCCATTATTCAGTTTGATTTCTGTCACCTCTCTCAATCCATTCTCACTGAAACATAAATTTCTAACATCCATTACACAAATGTAACTTCCTTATTATTCACAAGCATATTACTGAGTTCATTTTGGACCTGTTTCTTGTCTCCTAGTTAAAACTCCTTTAAAGAATATCTTCACTTCTCTCTTCTTAAATTTTTTCTTTGCCCTCAAGCAGCATTTCTTGTTATTAGCTGTATTTTCCCAAATCACCTAAAGCACTTCTCAAAACCTCACATTCCACATTTCCTGTTTTATAACGGACATGCCTCTACTCTTGCATTCAAGAATTATAGAGTATCCCAGGGTTCAGACAAGAAGCATTCAGTGAAATACTGTATGACCACAGCAGGATAAAAAAAATCCACTATAGAAACAGGGCCTGGACAGTTCATCAAAAGTATAATAAACATATGTTCTCTTAGCATAAGCAGTAAGTAAACTGCCTTATGCATACAGGTTTTATTGTCTGCTTCCAATAAATTTATCTCATTTTCACTATCAATAAAAAATATGGATTTGGGGAGGCATAAAGTGAGTTCAAGGAAGAATTTTTAAAACTCTCATAAAATGATGGATCTGCTAAGTAAATACATTGATTTTTGAATGCAATGAAATAGTGAACACTACTCGTTGCCTGTGAAGATGTAGATAGGCAAAAGTAAAGTCAGGAGTTCCTATAACACACACTATATTTCATTGGTTTCACACTTTGGCCTACAAACTCTTGCTGCAGACTACATTTGGCAAAGAACACTTCAGCCTGGAGTATTTTCTTGCCACAAATATTTTCAAAACAAATGAAATCTGGGTCATTTTTATGTAGTTAACAGTGAAAAGGACATTTTCAATGATGTTAGTGGTCTTCAAAAAAAGGGCTTTGATTTTTAAAATTTTTAAACTCAGCAAGTGATAAATCCATAGAACAGTGCAGTCAAATTATTTGGGGTATTCTTAAGGCAAACTCAGTTAAAAAGAAGCAAAGGATTTGATTTAGCCACCTTCTAATTTTTAAACAGGATATTTACAGTTCTTTTTTATATTTGAGGCTTTCCAAAGTTATTCCTGTTCTCCAAAAGAGATTTAAAGATTGTTTTAGCACACTCTGTAGCATACAGTCCTTTAGCAATGCAGAAGTTGTAAAAGTGTATTGGAGAGATGACACCAGAGAAAAATAGCCCTCATCATCTCAGCCCATCGCTTTGCTAATCTGCATCGACAAACGAGTTTCAACACATTTTAATACTAAGAAAAGAACACTATAATGTCTATGTTTAGGCTCACTCCTGCTGTCCACCGGTGGCTTCATGTGAATTGTCTCACGTTAAATGCAGAGAAAATGGTGAGAGAATTTATTCCCAGCTCTGACTAACCAGACTGGGATCTGAAAACGACTTGGACAGTCCTCTACCTGTGTCTTTACTAATATCAGAGGACTGGCAAACAGTATCAGGTTACTGTTTATACTTTTGCTACTCTGCTGATTTCAAAACCTGTAGTCTCTTCAACAGCTGCGCAGACTCTGTCTTCAGCACTTTTGCAGAGCTGACAATGACTTACAGTTATGGAGAACTTTGTTGCTATTGCAGTAAAGAGAATCCACTTTCCTCTCTTGTTGTTGCACTCTCCTATGCACTCAGTAAGAACAAAAAGCCTGAATTTACTGTAGACACTAAAGTGGAGTGGATGTGACTCCACAGAGACAGGGAAAAGATCTCTGGAAAGATATGCCATTTTACTGTTTGGTGTGTAAAACACAGATAGATATCCATACCTTCAGCTCTTGGGTACAGAAGGTAGGTCAATTCCATATATTACTGCTGTTAACTGTCCCTTTATTCCTCCCTGGCTCTGTGGCAGAGTTAACAGAAGGGGCATATGCCTAAATTCCATCTACTCAATACTCAACCTACCCAGAAGATCATATAACCACCTCTGTTGGTTCAAACTAAAACACCAACCTCTGTGTTGGGGCTTAAGAGGCATTAGCAGATGATCTCTCTTCTGCAACTCTTCACTTCTGAGGCAAGGACTTCAGAGAATTATTACTGAACTACTAAGCAATAATTCAATATTTCTGCAAATTAAACCTACCAGAGTTTGTCTGCAAGGCCTGAACTCTGGACCCTTTTGTAAGGTTGACTTTTAAGAAAGTATAGTAATTCTACTGTGACAGATGGAGCCTGCAGCCATGGAATGAGTATCCAGGTGCACATGTGTTTGCATTTAAGTAGATATATGGGCATGTACTAAGCTGGTTGTAGTCAAGAGGAAAATGTGGTATCAGAGAGGGTGTGGAGCTTGGAGAACCTATAACCACCACCAGACACTCGCAGTCTTTAAGATCAGTCTACCCATTTGACTCTATAGTGCAGGTGTTGGAAGGGTGGATGGATGGATGGATGATGGATGATTGGCTGGCTGGATGGATGGATGAGAGTTTTGTGGATTTATGGAACAGTTATTGGATTCTGGTGCAGCTTTGAAGGCTAGGACAAATGCATGTAATTGAAGGTCAAACAACTTGCACAAAAGGTGGCTGCATGTCAAAGGGGATTCTCTGGTGGCTGGTAGTCTAGTCCACGCTTTTAGGAGTAAGAACTGTCTTTCAGCACATAAATTGGATGCCTGAGGAGCATTTTGGAAGGGCTGGTTTTTTGAAAAAGTCAAGCTTCTAAAAGGATGTCTGTGGCTGACTGCTTTTCAGTGTCACATGAAGGATCATTCTCTCTGGGGAGGCTGGACTGGATTGAATGGTTTGTTCAGGGTTGGCAAGAGTGATTTTGCAATGAGTGCCAAGACTGGAATAAACTGGAGCACAGCTATACCAGAAGGAATTAAAATGTCCAGATACTCAGAAGCTCCAATAGCATTCTGAGGTTTGTGATATTAAAAAATTACAGCAGTAACAATTTTCCCAAGCTTTAGGAGAAACACCTTTAAGAACAGTTCTTTCTTAATGTTTTAAAATAACACAAATACAATAACATTAACATATAAACAACAGTGACATATATGTTGCATTTTATCTCTAGGTTGTATCAAGCTTTATTTAATACTTGTAACAGAAAGGGCTCATTTGGCCATGTGTTCTTTTGTTATGACAAGTGGTACAAACATGAGAAATAGCATGCAATGCACGGAATTACAGGCATCTACATCTCAACAGTCATACAAGGACTCTATAGCCTTCTGAGACTACAATTATTTCTATAGCTACTCTGTTCTTTAAAAAAAAATAATTCATACTAACTTATCGCTTCTTAATGTGTGATTTGGTGCAGGATATTCACAGATGCATTAATTAGTGGGAATAATTGATCTAAATTTGTAGAATAATAAATTAGGAGCATGATCTTCAAAGGGGTGCTCATAATATGCAAATCTCATAAACTTCAGTGTTGAGATGTGCAAGTTAAACACCTGAGGAAGACAGCGAATAGTGCTTTGGGCAGACAGTTATAGTGTTCATATATTCATATGAACTGTAAAATGAGAACAGACAACTAAAAATATCTTAATAAGGCACAGTGCCAAGAACAATGAGACTGAAACATTTTTCTGGTGTGATTACTTTGCAGAAATTTAAAAGGAATAGTTTAAAAAGTAGAAAGAAGTTAATGATTGCAGGCAAGTTACGTTGCAAATGTGCTTTTCCTTAGCAAGCTGTCACTATGTACAGAGGTGAAATATATACCTGCGAGTAAAGCAAATACATGCCTATATTTTAAAATATTACGTTTATATTTTATTATGTACTATTTTTCAAATGCTGTTAAAATTATCTAGCATAAAACTAATATTTACTCCTCTATTATGAGCACCAAGTTACACTGCAAACTCAGGACTTACAGCTATACAAACACGTCTTATTTATGTACACAAAGAGAAATATGTCTTGTTGGGAATTTAGTCCAAGTGTGTGGTCATCAAGCCTTAAATCAGAGACTAATATGGAGATGTATGTAAAACATTTAATGTTCTAATATTACTATTATTGTTTCTTAAATTATTTTAGTAGTATTTTTTCACTTCTGATAGTCTGCCACTTGTAGAGGTGCATGGGTTTGTTCTCAGTTGGTTTTTTTAAAGTAAATAAATAAGTAAATAAACAAAAAGAAAACTCTAGAAGTGGTGATCTGTTAGGAAGTGACAGAATACACCCAAGAGATCTAGCCTGCAGAACATTGGCTTTCTCCCTAATGAATCTCTAGATCCTGGGCAATTGCAATTACATGTCCCTCCCACAGCAGGAACTCCTGTTATTATTGATACCTTTTATAGCCCATGCCATGTAGAGAGAATCCCAGAAGGTTTGATATTGTAAGAGCAAAGCTGGTTGAATTGAAAATGGAAGCAAGTTGAAAAGCCCGATATTTCTGCTTGCCTTCCCTTAGAAACAACTACCAGTACATCAAATGAAGAACACAGGAAAAGCAAGTTATGACACTGGCCTAGTTTAAACTAATAAAAACAATCCAAATTGAAAATATAGATTGTACTCTTGCACCTTGAATTGCAATGAAAAAAAAAACCCATCCCGCTAAATATTCTACTTAAGCCACTTTAATAGCATGTATATTTAACACTGAACAATGCGTAGACCTGTAGTTTGGTCTAGAGTTTCACCAGCCATGAAGGCTGATGTTTTCTATGTGAGATGCCTGTGCAAGGCTCTTCTCCCTCACCTATCTTCTTCTGTCATTTTGCTCTCATCAGATCTAAAATTAAAATCAGCTTGTGTAGGTTCATCTAAACAATTGGGTTGCTTCTGAGAACATAGTTGAGAGAGATATTTTTTCTGTGGGTTTTTTTTTTTTTTTTGAGTGTTGCACTGTCTCCAGAAAAACACACATATTGAGCAGAGTCAAGCAAGGCTACATTTGCTATGTTTGTGAAAGCCTATTTAAATTTGTCTGCCTAGAGCTGTGGTCTGAGAAATGGTTTTTGCCTGTCCTCAGCAGAGAACTGTACTTCCTCATACATCAGACTTTTGGTAGCACCAAATTCTCCATAGGTGATGTCTGCACTTGTGTGTACCCCAGCCCATGAATCTCCAGTCCTCCAACTGTACCTTCACACATTAAATTGACCTTATTGCAGGACCACTCCTATTGATCCTGGGCACTATCTCTAAGACTACAAAGAAACTTTTTCTTTGTGCCCACTCCTCTCCCTGAACAAATGTACTGTTGCCATAGGAGAAAAGGAAGCTCTAGATAGGAATCATATGCCCAAGCTTTTACTTCTTGAAAAAAAAGGAGATGACAAGATCTGGAATAGACTCTTTACAGTCAATGGAAAAAGGGTTTTTCTTAAGGGCTAACTGATCTTAGGTACTGTATTTTAGCTGTATCTGATCTTAGTTGTTTATTTGATAATGGTATGATCTGTCCCTGGAAAAGTTTATTTCTCTGCAGGGAATACAGGGAAAACTCTGAGAGGCTAGCTCAGATTTCAGTGTCTGTGTTTCAGATTACTCAAAAAGGACAGACTAAACTTACTCATAGTGATTGCATGTAATGAAGTAAATAGAGGATGGAAGAGATACCAAGGTGAATATGGGATTTAGGAAGAGGCCAGGTGCAGAAAGAACAAAATAAAAGAAAAAAGGGGATGGGGGTGGGGAGGAAACGTTTGAGTGGCAGAATAACCATCAGCTTGGAATGTATAAAACTCCAACCAATCTGAAAGTAATGGTTACATGTGTCTCTTTTCAGAATGTGGAATTGATCTTAGAGAGCTTGAGATCTTACGTTCCTCTGTTTTAACAAAATGCATCTGAAATTCATACAGAAAACTACTGCCTTAGTCCTCCTTTAATTCCTAGTGTCCACAGAGGGCAGGCAGCTTATTATTACCATCAGTTGCTCCATTAACTCAAATGGGAGAAGTATGAACTGTGAATCCAGACATTGCAATCTATGGTTAGCCTGCAGGTGGTTGTATGTAAAATACCTTTTTTGAGTTCGCATTTTAAAAGAAGAGACACTACGGAGCCTTAAATCAAACTCTCAGGAGGTAAGCAATATCCCAGTGTAGATATTTTTTATTATATCCTCTATAATTAGGATATAGTTTAGTCATGGTACTCTATGTTAGTTTTTGCTGCTTTCAACAGTTCAGTATTGGTTCGTTTTATTGCCTAGGTTTAGGCTGATAAGTGAAGACTTCAATTCCTTGCAGGACGGGCAGCTGCTTAGTTGCAGAAGACTGAAGGTATTTTGGGAATAGGAGGTGGAACTACAACAAAAAGGCCTTTACCTAAGGCAGTGGTATTTCAGTGGGGAAAGCCAGTTTCTTCATCTGCAGTTATAAATTATCTCTAGGGTTCTGGATGAGCTATGCAAATCAGATGACTTCATTTTGGGTTGGAGGTGACATGGCAGGAGCACAATTGTAGATTGAAATCATCATCCATTGTGTCTGGAACATATAAAATGCTATGAAATAACCTGAAAAATCAATATCCCAGCCTGGACACTAAAAAATAGGTCAATGTATTTGATAAAACTCAACTGGGACAGATATCTGCTGGGAAATTCACCCCTCCTGTTAACTTCAGGGATGGTTAATTTCCAGATGATTGAAACTGGTTTAACTTGCTAATCATGCCTCTATTTCCTGTTTTCAAAACACAGATAAAATCTTGCCTTTGTTCCATTCTTTTTCTTCGGTGTCTGATCTGACAATGACGTTTTTAAAGTGGGACTTTTATATCTGAACAGCACTTAACATCTCTCCAATTGCTTAATATATTTTGCTAATCAATATCCGTGAGACAGTATGAGTGTGGTTTGTCTTGTTGAACACTGGACATTTGCAAAGCAGATATTTCACATTTGAGGCTCTTCTTACAGGCACAAGAGAGAAATGGGTGAATTTGGCAGTCAGTTCATCTGACCTATTTTAGACATGCCTATTTCTCTTCTCTAGCTATCCTGAGACCTTCAGGCAAGTACCACCATTGTAGACATCTGCACTGAAGAGGTTCAAATGTGGGCAAAACAAAATCCACCTGTCACTTACCCTTTCAAACAGAGAGGCCAAAATCACTAAAATTAAATGGGCTTACACAGAATTAAATTTCCTTCAGGATTTTTAACATCTTCATACCCCTTACAATTTTCTACTCCTTTCTCCTTGTTGTCCTTATCTTAGACAGATTTAGTATATTGAACAAGCACAGATAAGCCTCCATGACTACCTACTTTGACAGATACACAGATAACAATGTACTGTTAAAGTGATTTAACAAAGTTGAGGTATTTAGGAACAGCTTTAAAGGTGCTTCAAAAGTGGTTTAGTACCACAAAGGAATAATTTAAACATTTATAGTTCTTTCTGCTTCTTGAGTGGGTCTGAGGTTGAAAAGAAAGAAAGGAAATGAGGAAGAAAGAAAGGTAATATAAATATAAAACCTCAGCATTAACTAAATGCCAAAAATAAGAAAAGAAGAGGAGTACACTTAGGATGCTGCTTTGGTTTGCCACTCTCTCAATGTTATTACACGTGCAAGGACACACAAACTGAATATTCGCAATATTTCACTTTACCCACTAAATGAAGGTGTCTTGCTGCTTTTTCCAGTCACTGTTATCTGCAGGAAAGCTTACAGGTGGGACACTCTGCAAAGAGCTGTCGTAACGGATAGCCTGAAAACTGTGTATGGTCTACCCACAATATGAATACGTTTAGAGAGTGCTGGTTTGACTGATGAAAATTTTATTTCATATACTTTTTATATTTTAAGCTCTATGGCAGAAGTCGTTGCTCAGAGAAGAAGTGAGAGAAGTCCAGCAAACTGGAGATACTCTAAATTTTCTGATATAATATGTTTAATTTTAGTTCACAGCAAACCTGCTTCTCATCTGGAGAAGATGAATCAGGTGCTAAACAGAACTAGATACAGAGCAACTGCTTGTGAATGATGAGGGTCTTTATTTTCTAAAGGCACCACCATCTGATTGTAGAAAATAACTTTTTCCAATTTGATATTATTTTTAAAATTCTGATAGAAGTATACAACTTATATTCACTTAGAAACTGCTTTTACTTCCATGTAAGACAATTGAAGAAGTAACTTCAACTAACTGATATTCTGTTACATACGTATAAATAACTGTTACAAAATTGCAGAAGTCAAATTTCTAATCTAACCACTGTCAATGTCTTAACTACAAAAGACTCAATGAGGTTCTGTGAAATATTTTGGAATAAAACCTGAAATCCATTCAAAACTTCCAAAAAAGTTAGTCTCTGGAGTGAAAAAATAAATTTAAGTACCATAAGGCTTCACTATGTTAATTTAGGCCTATGCAAACATGATGCACCTACATAAAAGAAGCTCATAGGAAAAAAGGGTCTTCTGTATCACTGAACAGATGTGACTACAGTCACTACATGTGTGATGTATGGTCAAGATTTTCTTATTTTCCCTGAGACTGGTCTGACTAATCACAGGTGATGCAAGAGTCAACATTTATTTTCACAGGCTACCAGGAGTCATGTAGTGATGCATATATAGAGAACATAAGAGGTACACTCAGAATTTATTTCTGTCACCATGAAAGTAGGACAAAATTTTTTATTTGGTGATGGAAGAGTTATTAATTTTTATTCTATAACATTGCAGAAAAAAAGGTACAGACATAGTCCATAAAAGTTTTATGAATACTCTTATTTACACTGTGCTTAAAAAGAAACAACATCTGTGACTGCTTTATAGTTTCTTTGTTTGCAGGCTGAATATATCTGGTTTACTGGTTCCTTCTGAAAAGCAGCTGAAACATAAAATTCATCACAGCATTGCCTTCTGTATTTGCCCTTTTGCTAATACACATCTTGTCAGGCCACAGCAATTGAAGAGGATCACAGTTCTCCAAAACAGAAAAGGAAAAGCATGGAGGCACGTAGGGAAACTGATTTTCTTAACACAGATGACAGTAAAATAGTTACTTGCTTGTGCAGTGGCTGCAATTCCTAAAGAAATGTTGTACGAGTAACACCTTGGTTGCTGTGCTGGAGTCCAGTACAAAGCCTGGGATGAGTGCTGCCCACTGCGGTGGTGCCCTTCATGCTTTCCTGTCTGCAAACTGGTGGCACGCAAAGCTGGACTGTCTGGACTATACCATCCACACAAAATCCCAATGTCATCCACCTCCAGCTCAGTGCAGAATTCAACTAAGAGGCCAAAGAAGATGCGTAAGTCCAGCAGGGGTAAAACAACTGCACCTGCTCTGCAAACAAGATGATCTTCTGCATGTCTGTGCATGTATACCCATGCATATACATATACAGTACAGCTTGTAGCTTCCCAGCAATAAATCGTGCTAGAAATGCTACCTAAATGGTGTCAGCACTGCAGCTGGGCTCCACTTCACTTTTCTCCTTGAAGCAGTAGCATAGTAATAGGTAAACAGAACAACTCTGCTACTTCAATAGATTTTTTACCAAGAGCACATTTCTGGGTAAAACTACTTAAGCAGTCTTAAACCTTATCAAAGCTTCTCCTTGATTCTGGGGTCTTACCAGCCAGCTCACAGCATGCTTTGAATCATGATAAAGCCACTTCGTGTTATATTCTCCAGTTGTAGTCTTTACCTATGCACTAAGAAAGGTTTGGGGCATGTTGCAAAACTTCAAGTTGCCAGGAATGCCTACAAACAAGAAGCATCACATGATGACAGATGTATTTTCAAGAAAGACTTGACATTCAGAGTAAAAGGGCAACACAGGTTGGGAAAGAGATAAATATAAAATGGCAGAGCTCATCTTTGCATTTAGATGAGTATTCAAATTGGATGCTTTGAAGCCATAGGGGATAGATGACATTAGGTCTGCTATCCTGTAAAAATGATTGTGAGGTTTTTTTAGTTTTGGTGTATATTGTTTCTGCAAGAGAGTAGACATTCCCAAAACCCTGAAGGCTGCTCTGAGTGAGACATGTTTCAGTCATGCACTTGCATATCACTGAACAATCTGGAAGGCTTTCAGGAATTTCAGAGGAGTAAAGCTGGGATGATCTGTGCATTGCAATGAATGTTGTTCAAGCCTGAGGCTCTGCTGCTGTGTTCCAGGATGCCCACAGGGATGTTCCAGCTACAAAGTGACCTTAGCGACAAGGGACATGAACTTTTCTCTCTGTACTCTGGCAGTGTTTCAATGGATTTTGACAGGGAGTCCTAATTAATAAAATCATATTTCACCATTAAGAGTGGTTCAATATCTTTATTTGAAGACTCCAGTGCAATTGGTTTTTTCCTGCCAACTGGCTTCAGTTCAGAAGTCTCTTTACTTTTACTATTGATCTTTCTTCCTCTTGAAGAATGCCTTTACTCGCCTTCATTAATACAGGCTGGATTAAAGACTTTCTATGCTTCTGGTATTAATGGTAGAATTACCACAGTTTGATTAGAACAGCATCTCAGGACAATTCAGGAATTTGTGTAGCTGTATCTTGAAAATGGAGTCCTCTCTCTTTGCCTGCCCCTAGAAATCTTCAGTTGCCTGCGATGCATGTGATTGAGTCTAGCCTTAGAAGGAGAACTTTGGAACAAGGTGGGTTCTGCTTGGCCTCCATATCTCTGCATCTGAGTCAAAAATCATGACACATTTCCAAGTTCCTTGATTCTGCACTTCTTGTCCAGGAAATGTGGAAATCTTGCTGCAGATTATGGTACTATAGCCCCAAATACTGACAGAACTGATTCTCAGTTGGACTGAGGAGCACTGCTCCTAATAATGATCAAACCCAATGCTTTCTGAGTGAAATATTTCCAGCTCATCAAACTGGCATTTTCTAGATCAGTTGAAAAAGTTCTGGCAGTTCTGAAAGTAAACAGTGACTGTGTGGGTCCATTTTGCCCACTCAAATCCCTTCCAGCCTCATCCTTCACTCTGCCTTGGATGCACAGTGGCCACTGCATTGGCACACAATGAAGGGGATGTTTTTAGCTTTGTAACCAGAACATTCAAAACCACTCTATTGACAGGTGAAAAGCAGTAGAGAGCTCGAATTTAGCAATGTTGACTCTGCTGTGTTAACACAAAATACAAGGGGGAAAAAACTCTTTATTTTTATTGTTAGCATTTGAAAGTAGCATACTGTATATACCGTGGGATCAGATCTCCCGAGTCAAATAACACCGTATTTACCAACACTTTTCAGAGAAGAATGGCCTTTTAAGTGATGCTTAGCAACAGCGTCTTCCATTCTATCCTGTCTGTTAATTTTAACACTTTAATATTTATTTTTCCTTTCTAGTGAAAAATACACATGAGAAGACTTTCATTCATATTCTGAATGCCAGCACATTCAGATGTATGGCAAGAGGCACAGGAAGCCCTTCAGCAACTCTGACATTGCGTTCAAAGTCTGCTTGGACCAAAAGTCAAAGTCTCCCAACCCTGCAATTGATGTCAGTCACCTCTACATGGATGTGCTTTTCAGAGCCCTCAGTTAGCTTATACTTTGTCTAAGAACAGATGGCTGCCAGACTGAAGGATGGACAGTCAACTTCCAAAGACCAGGAAGAACCACAGCCTATGAGAAGTTATGCATCCATATATCCCACAGAAGTAGGTAGAGCTACGCTGATCAAAGTCTCTTAGCAATGAATATGTATGCACAGGACTTCGGAAACCCAACAAGGGATGAGAATTAATATAGCAAAAAGATAATCACATTCAGCTAATTCACTTGTACCTAGAAATGGAGGAAGCTGTGTACCTCAAATAGCAGGCTTGTAATCAGATTTGGGCCATTTGTAAGCAACATAGCAAATAGTGGGGCATTGCTTCTCATTCTGGAGCTCTCCTATGAAACATGAGCAGTCAGAATTCTCATCCCACCCTATTCTGACCTACAACTGTTCTGATTTAAATGTAGGTACTGAATATTTATGCTTGTACCAGATAATAAATATATATTGGAAGGAAATCAGAGAAGAAAACAAAGCCTTTGCCTGGGTTCAGAGGCTGGTTTACACACATAGTGGCAGAGACCACCATTGATCTGAACAGGTAAATCAAAATTCTTCCTTCACTGCAACTTCAAGTACTTTCATTTCTTACTATAAAACTGGACATGTGTTATTATAAACCATGTTTATTAGGACTGTCATAAGACTCTGCTGTGTGTTTTAATACAATTCTTTACCAGATAAATTAAAAAATCAACTACTTTGATCAGGACTAAACCATGAAATCAGAGTTCACACATAATACTTAACCTAAATAAAGAATTCATGGGAAACAGAATCTTGCTATCATAATATTTATTGGAAAGGTATACAGAAAGAAAAAATCCATACATGCTTCTTAGGAAAGCATAATTTCCCAATGGATATTGCTCTATTCGACTTGAATCTAAACTAACACTGTAGATTCTAATAGCACTTGGCAAGCTGCAGACACATCATTTTTTAACTTAGGCTTATGTTTGAATTACCTGGAACTCAAATTTCCAATGTGACCTTTTCAGGGCTTTGTTTAGGAACAAAAACAGTTCTCACTGGAGAGAGAAAATACCTTTCAGAGAACAAGATATATTGTTGAGGGTAGAGGCTAAAATAGGACAGTGCTGCTGCTAGTGTAGATTTAAATAAAACAATGACTATGTATGTCAGCTTTGTTGTCTACAGATGACAAAAGGGAATGTAATATTTTTACATTTAACCCAAAATTTTTCATCTTTTGTAATGTGCTTTCAAGTACATATTTATTCACCTACATCTGAAGCTTATAAAATTTGGGAAGGTAGAGAATTTTCTGCCTACAGTAGTGGACACACTAAAGATATACATGACAAACAGAGTATTTTTATTTGTCTGTTCAATTCTGCAAGGAGTTCTGCACCAAAGAACATAAACAACGAAAGCCAAAGCATTTCTCACCTCTGAAAACAGAGGCTGCAGTCCTTAACAACCACCTAAAGTTCAAGCATATTATGCTCTCTGCTCACTGGATTTTTATTTTTCCCTTCCTCAAGGTTTGCTTATAGAAGTGCAGATAATCTGACTTACAAAATGCAGCTATCCTGTTCTGGTGTGTAACCACATTTATACTGGAACTATAGACTAGTTTTGTTCTTCATTTCCTTTGTCCTTTCCTAAGCTTAACAGCCTGGCTTTTAAACTGCCTTTTCACTGCAGAGTCCAGAAATATACAAGTAGAAATTTCAACTCCTTATGCATATAAAAAAAAAAAGTGGAAAGCATGGGAGATCCAAACATAGTTACGAGTATTTTTGTGGTGTCCTCAAAGACATAAGTGGAGAAAAAAGCCAAAATATATATGGTATCTAATTGCTAAATATTTACCTAATGCAATCATAATTTATTGAAGGAGAGTTTAAATATTTGTGACAGACTATAGCCTTATTTACTACAGATGGGACTTAACACTAATTTGGGGTAAGAAGACCGCTACGATAGATGAAAATCAGTTTACGTTATGTGAACTGCCCTTGATTTTATGCAAAGGCACATTTCAAAATCTACCACAGAATTAAACAGCTCTTCCTCTGAGCTAGCCCTTCCCCTTTAGCCCTTTTTGTTTCTGGATGCAATGCCTGAGTGAGTGGTCCACCGTTCAACACGTGTTATTCTGACGCAAATGACAAAACACAGGGTTATACATTCTTTCTCTTCTCTACCATCAGAGGCATGCTAAAAGGGCAGAAAGAATTACTGTGTTCAAATTTACCCCCATGATCATCTGTAAGCCTGAAAAATGCTCTGCATAGACATGGAAAAAGTAAGAACTGCAATGGGAGGAGATACCTCTCAACTCTGGACACCTGGTGGACTTCAGTTGGAAATCCATGCAGGCAATAAATCTACCATCCTCATAAAAAAGCTGGATGATCTTTTGACTGGGAAGGGAAAATTGGAGTAGGTGTGCTCACAACACAAGGTACACAACATGGAAAAATTTGGACAATGATGGAAAGCTACCAGTATCTGCTCAGAGTGGCTGCAGGAATTAGCAAACATGCCAATTAGTAGTGGATGCCTACAAAACATCACTTTTGTCATGTTTAATGTATCTAATTTATATGAAGTGTATTCAAAACATCACTTAAGGTTATTACCACATCTCTAAAATAATTTCATTCGAGTGACTGACTGAAACGCTTTATGTACCTTTTATTAATGCATAAACATGATTAACTTGCACTTCACCCATCTGAAATATTAAAATGTTAAAAGGAGCATAAGCCCAGAAAATTACTGGACATTTCCTGTTTGTTGATGAGTGAGACAGGCAGGTAGAATGAACCATGACCAACCTGTGACCCTTCCCTTCGGTACTAATGCCTCTAATGAAATCTGATGTCAATCAGAAACCCTCATCAAAACAGTATGATCATTTGTCATCAGTCCCTTAGAACAACATAACAATCTGAACATTGAAGAGGAAAGAAGCATTTTGTTAAAGATTGTCTCATCAAATTGACTGCCTTTATATCCAGTTTATACAGGTAATGCTGCATCTGCTTTTGGTTGATTACAGTTGGATTAAATTTAGATCTAACATGAAGAACATACTACTATACAGTCAATTCAAGCTGAGATTCCATAGTGTTGTTAGAATACACTATTTTTTCAAAGATGCAGTGTGAAAGCAATGTTTTAATGCTCTAATACAATTGAAACTTCTCTTTCCCTTCCCAATAATACTTTACAACACCGTGGTAACGGGAATTACATAAAACCTCTCCAGAAAATAGTGCTTGAAGAATAACAGCACAACTCAAGAATTCTGCTTCAGATCACTAAAAGAAACAAAAAGCTGTAAATAGCTTAACTAGGTAAGGAAAGAGGAATGACGCAGAGAGGTAAAAATTTAAGGAAAAAAGATTATTTCAAATAATTTGCAAAAATATTAAAATAGTAAACTAAATTTTTTATTAGTATTGATGGGGCCATGATACGGCTAAAAGTAGGTTTGCGCTGTCCCATCTGCAAGGACTGGCTTTCCAGAGTTTCCACTTCTATAGGCTTTTAACTGGCTCCTTGTTTGCATGTGTGCAAATGGTCTTTGGTTTACTGTTGCTTCAATTCTTACATGGTTTTCAGTAATATATATATATATCTATATATATATATATATCTATGGAAATTGTTCATCACCAGGTCACGTGGATTTGTTAGTTAGTCACATAGGTTCTTTCTTAATAATACAATAAACAAGTGTAAATTATGCGTGCTGCTCTGTGACAGTAGAACGTTCAGGCAGGACACCCTTAGATCCTTTCAAGTTGCTAGAAAGAGATCACCCTGCAGCGAACTGAGAGGGGAGCACAGCAGGCAGAAAGACTCAGTTTCCCCAGTCATACTGAGCTAGAGCCACCTGTAATGCAAACAGGGTGTAAGCAGAGAAGGTCTCTTTCACTGATAGCCCTAGTGTGGTAGTTCACTTGAAGGAGCCAGACTCAGCACAGTCCTGTCTCAACCACTCTGCTAATATCTACAAGGAGAGTACAGAAAATAGCAGGTGCTGTTTGTACATCAAGAGAGATGTGGGGGGAGCATTTCTCCTGCCTGCTGACAGCATGGCTGTGATCCCCTTGCAGCACACATCCCCTGAATTCTGTTCAAGCACTGCAGCATCGTCTTTGCAGCACAGACTTTGGTTTAGAAGTCATCTTCCAGCACTCAATTTGCAGAATAGCTGGCTGTTTGGAATCCTCCGCACCAGATGTTATCTTGTAAACTAAATGCACAAATGCCTATTCCATTCTCACAATAAAGGAATAATCAGGGTTACCACTTAATTCTGTGATTCGAAGTTAATGATATTTAAGATTTATAAATATGCAACAGAAGCATGTTAATTCCATAACTGTACTAACAAAAAAAAAGGCACATAGCTCAGGAATGAAGCAAAGCATTTCATAAATATGCCTAACAATAAGGATTTAATTTATTAGCGTTTTTGGCAGAACAACTGCAAAGAAGATTGCTGCTGTGAAGCACGTTTGTCATTTGACAAAGGAGAGGCTAGTAACAGGAGACGCTCATAACAAAGGAGAGGATAATAACAATACTAGGTTTATTTTAAATATTCAAAAAATACCTGCCTGAAAAATTCTCAAGTTCAGATTGTTTGCTTCAAATCTCAAGGTAGATTTCACACCAAACTTAAGAGCTTAACAGACCAGACAGCAAGGAGCACTGCGTCACAGATCCTGTTGTATTTATGAGGCCAGTTATGGTTTCACAGCAATCAGAAGCTTCATGGAAGAAGGGGGAGTTCTCATACCCCTGTTTCATAGATGGATGACTAGGGCACTTTCATATGCCTTTTTTTACTCCTCCACTGTGGCTACTTCTATCCAAGTGTGATAGATGGGGAACACTAGACATCAAAACAGCAGAAGGTTAAATTAATCGTAAATCATTGCACTTCAGCAATTTATGCATTTATCCTACTGTGCATATCTAAAGTTGAATGAAGTGCCTGGAGGTTTTTGGTTGAGCAAACTGAAGTAATGAAAACAATTTCCTAAATAAAATATAAGCATTGTCAAGAGGTCGTAAATAGAAGTCCAGCAAGATGAGTTTCCATCTCAAAAGGAGCAGAAAATTGGTTTCTTCAGATCCCCAATCAAATGAGCCAATAAGTGAAATTTTGCCTATTGAAACAGAAAGACAGAGCACTGAAAAATGTGATAATCCTGCAAGTTAAAAAGGTTTTATATCATAATCACTGCTGTCACCACAAGGTTAGTGAGACAATTAATATAAGCCACATGAACTTGTTCATCACTCCTCAACATCATATTTATTCAAGGCCACCCTGTTTTCTTTCCCATTAAATCAAACATTGAAGACGAGCTGTCAATTCTAAAAATTTTCAAGAATCACCACACCTCCAAACTTATGCACTTCTATTGGAAAATTCTCTTTCATTGAAAAATCATAATATAGAGCAGATAGTGAAATATTCATCCTGAGTATTCAGAGAACAACTACAGAAAATAGCCAAGATTTTTAAAAATTATTTTTTAATTAGTTCTTAAGAAAAAACTCAAAGTATCAGGCACAGTAGTAGCAAGTGAGTAATAGCTGGTAAGAAATGGCATATATATGAAGATCTAAAAGGAGAATGCATCCCTTGTCAGAGATATGGTCTAACACCTCGAACTCAAACTATCTTTTCTGTCTTTTACTCCAGCGCACCCGTGAGCCATGTAGGGGTGCACAAGGAGCTGAGAGGGGACATAGCCAGGACAGCTGACGCCAGGGATATTCCATACCTTATGGCATCATGCTCAGCATATAAAGCTGGGTGAAGGAGAAAGGGGGAAGATGTATGGAGTTGTGGTGTTTGTCTTTCTAAGTCACCATTAGGCATGATGGAACGAGCCCTGCTTTCCTGTAGATGGTTGTACATGGCTGACCATGGAAAGTGGTGGATGAATTCCTTGTTCTGCTTTGTTTGTGTGTCTGGCTTTTGCTGTTAAACTGTCTTTGTCTCAACCCAGGAGATTTCCCACTTTACTCCTCTGATTCTCTTTCTCATTCTACCAGAAGAAAGTGAGTGACCAGCTGTGTGGTGCCTAGATGCCAGCTGGGGTTAAACCAGAATAGTAAATAAAATTAGTAGCAAAGGATAAGAAAACAAACAGAAATATTCTTTCATTGTAAAAGTTGCAGTCTTATCTCCTGGTTTCTCTACATTAAAAAGACATGGAAAAATTATGTAGACCAATAGGAGGGCACTGAGTATGGCATGGAGTACCTTCCAGGTGAAAATATCTACACAGGGTTATTTTAAGCCTGGGAAAGCAATGACTAAGGATGGGATGTGACAGACATTCGCAAAATCATTTGAGGAATTATGAGGGTGGAAAATAACAACTATCTGTTCAGTCTATCTGAAGGCACATCATGTAGTGGGTGAGCAATTGGCTCACGGGTGAGCACAGAGGATAACAGTGAATGGGGTGACATCAAACTGGAGACCTGTCACTAGTGGGTCTCCACAGGGTTTCATCTTAAGTCTTGTGATCTTCAACATCTTCTTAAATGGCTTGGACTCAGGACTGGAAAGGATAGTAGGCAAGTTTGCAGATGACACAAAACTGGGAGGAGCTGTTGACTCCCTTGAGACCTCAATAAATTAGAGGACTGGGCAATCACCAACAATAGGAAGTTCAAGAAGGGAAAGTGCCTAATTCTGGACCTGAGATGGGGCAACCATGGATGTTCGTACAGACTGGGGAATAAGATGCTGGAAAGCAGTGCCATGGAGAGGGACCTGGGGGTTCTGGTCAATGGCAAGTTGAATCTGAGTCAGCAGTGCCCTGGCAGCCAAGAGGGCCAATCATGTCCTGCGGGGCATCAGGCAAAGCATCACTAGCCGGTTGAGGGAGGGGACTGACTTCTCTGCACTGGGGCAGCCTCACCTTGAACATTGTGTGCAGGTTTGGGCACTGCAATATAAGAAAGGTATTAAGCTCTTAGAGACTGTCCAAAGGAGGGCAATGAGGATGGTGAAGGGACTTGAGGGGAAACCATATGAGGAGCAGCTGAGATCACTTGATCTGTTCACCTGGAGAAGAGGAGACTGAGGGGAGAACTCATTGCAGTTACAACTTCTTGTGAGAGGAAGAGGAGGAGTAGGCACTGCTCTCTTCTCTGTGGTGACCAGTGACAGGACCTGAGAGAATGGCCTGAAGGTGTGCCAGAGGAGGTTTAGGTTGAATATTAGAAAAAGGTTCTTCACCCAGAGGGTGGCTGGGCACTGAACAGGCTCCCCAGGGAAGTGGTCACAGCACCAAGCCTGAGTTCAGGAAGTGTTTCAATGATACTCTCAGGCACATGGTGTGACTCTTGGGGATGGTCCCATGCAAGGCTAAGAGTTAGACTTGATAATCTTTGTGTGTCCCATCCAACTCAGCATATTCTGTGATTCTGTAATACCAAAAAGAACTGGGGCATATCACATGAAACTAGCATGTTACAGAATGAGCAAAAAGATGTGGTTCTTCACACAGCACATCATTAAATTGTGTGCAAGTCCTTGCCATGGGAAGCTGTAACTGCTAGAAGTTTATGCACTCTTAAAAGCTGACTGGACCAATTCATAGGAATGATAACCCGTCAAGGGCCATCACCTCTGGCTCAGCTAGTCTTTGAGCAATGAAGTGCAGCAATCCAAAGTATTTTTTTGAAATAGCTGTAACTGCCTGTCCTCTTTCCTAGGCATTAATTTCAGAGCTGAAGACTGAGTATTGGGTTAGACCAACTTTTGATCTGCCCCAGTGTGGCTGTTCCTGAATTAGCCTTTCAGTCACTAATGAATGGGACTAGTCCACTAAATCAAAAATCAGGAGTTGACTGAACGGAAAAAAACCAAGTTGTCTCAACAGAAATTTGATTTCTCTATATTTACTCTGGAACATGATATTGTGGACTTAGATTTATAACCCAAATTTGTGCTGGAAAAAGAGTTTACACGTCACAGTCCCACACAAAGATGATGGAAACCTGTAAAAGTCACAGAAAATGCATTTCTGGAAGTCTAAAGTTGTCTTTCAGCATTCGAAATTATTTCTTGATGTATTTATTCCTGCCCAATGAAATTTCCTAGAAAATGATCTTGCTTTTAGTAGGCTAAGACCAATTTAATTAAAATCTCAAATACATGATGGAAAAAGAAATATGTCGGTAAAGTGTGTCAGTTATTAATGACAAACTCTAAATTATGGTAGGCTGAACACTCTCAGCAGACTGAAGGATTTGATTGTACTCTTTTGAGTCTGTCTTACAGAATTGCACATTTTGTGTTTGGGACAATATTTATTATACCTCAGAGAGCATAACCAATTACTTTTACAAAAACAATCATTTAATAGCAGTTTCTTTCTTTTCTTTTCTTTTCTTTTCTTTTCTTTTCTTTTCTTTTCTTTTCTTTTCTTTTCTTTTCTTTTCTTTTCTTTTCTTTTCTTTTCTTTTCTTTTCTTTTCTTTTCTTTTCTTTTCTTTTCTTTTCTTTTCTTTTCTTTTCTTTCTTTCCCTTTAGAAATACTTCCCTCTTTTGAGTCTTCCTCTCTTCCTTTCTCTTCTCAAAGGTGTATTTGGGAAGAGTTTGCAAAAGTCCTAGTATTCCCCATCTCTTGAAATCCACATGGCAATTATATCAATTTAAAATTGCCCAGTGTTTTAACATGCTCATTTACAGCTTAAAAAAAATTACAAAGGGATGAGTTATTGTAAAATATGTTTGCTCCCTGCATTTTGTGAACTGTGATTTTTTTTTCATATTTATAAAGGAGTCCAAAAGACTGCATAGGTTGGCTAAGTGTCACTAATACTAGTAACTATTGCAGCCAGTTGTTTTTTCTTGAAATACAGAACACAGCTGAAATAAGATCTGCATCTGCCACCACTGGGCTTCCCTGCTTTTGAGAGGAAATCAGATATGTCCCAATTAACTGTGAACACTATTACTTTATTCAACAAGTTCCATACACAAACCAGCAAAACATAACTAAAAAAAATAACTACATCTTGGTGGAAGTGGTTATTTCAGGTAAACTGGGATCTCCTGGTTGGTTTTTTTCTCACCTTTTTTAACCATTACCACTGGCTGAAGTTCTAATTTTGTAGAGCTGTTACGAACAAGCAGTTAATAAGGCAGCTGTCTATGGCTTCAGCTGCTCTATGGAAACTAAGCTGTCATTTTGAAGGCGGTGACATAATACACAAGGAAATGGTGATTAATCCATCACACAAACTAGGACATTTCAGACTATGAGTAAAAATGTGCATTATTCATTTGATCCAATTATAGTTCCAGGTATTGTTCTACAGGANTTTTTTGATCTTGAATTTAAAGCTTTATAGGAAGAAAAAAGAAGAGGAAAAGATGAGGAAAAAACAAAAATCAGAGCTGCAGTTAGACTGCAGAAAGTAAGTGTGAAGTGGCATTATGGCTGCCACACAACACTGTGTCTCAGCAGCTTTGCTACAGGTGTATGGAAGAGACATTATCATCAAACACGTGACATCAACAATGAGAGCTTAGACCTTGATCGACCACAAGCATAGAAAAGACCAAGTCATGCCATGCATTAGACTCAGCCTCGATAGTTCCTCAGGATAGATTTCATATCTACCTTTGGGATACTCCAATCTCTCAGTCAATATACTGTCTTGACTTGGGTCTTTGGCTACCACTGGATTATAAATGCTGCTGTGAGAGCAGTTTTGGGCCCCAAAGGTGTCTTCTGCCACAGTGAAGTCCTCTCTTTACTCCCTGAGGCATTCCTTGGACAGACTGTCTGCTGGGGAGGGCACTCGTAGCCTGCATAAGAAAATTGCCATTATTTTATCTTCAACATCCCTCCTACCACTGTCTAGGTGGAAAGAAATGGTTTGGGTATAAACAAATGCTTGCAATGACACTGTATCAGTGACCTAATTGCTCTGCACCACAGGGCAATGGCTGAGGTCTATAGGTGCAAGGATCTCTCTGCTCACTGGCCAAGAAGCAGCCGGCCATTCGTAGCCCTCAGGGCAGTCATCGTGGCACGAAAGCTTTAAAGGGTGGTAAATTAAGCACAGGTTAGTTTAGGAGCTGTAATCCCATGCATGAAAGTTGCAACTGAGAGTTTGGAAATCTGAGCTGACAAAGCCGCAGGAACATGCAGTGCCATACATACTGAACATATATACACGCAGATATAACGAGAGCTGCATGTTACACACTCAAGAGGTTTCTTTCAGCACTCACGTTATAGGATGGGTGTGCCCTATACAAAAGTGCTATTCTTCACTGCCATGACTTCATGTTCTCTTCAGTGAGACAGACTTACATCCTTAACTTTGGCACACCCCAATATACTCTGGCAAACTGGAAATCCTATGCTATCCAGGCTCCCTATGTCATCTGGGCTCCTCTACCAGGGTTATATTTTCCTATGAGACATTAGAAAGAGGCCTCTGAATAAAGTAAACTAAAAGTCTAAATTGAACACTGTACCACTTTGGAACAGCAAATCCTGTACTTATTTCAAGACTGGAAATGATATCACAGGCATAATCAGGAGTAAAGTAGGAAAATGGAAAGAACTCGTTAAACACAGACAGTGCCCCAGCTTTTACTAAGCATTCAGCTGCAGAGGATTGATTGTTAACACATATGCATTCTTAAATATACTCGTTATTTAAATTTCACAAAAAATGGATTTGGACTTTTGTTCACATCAAAAGAATTATAACAAAGAAACAGGAGACTGAATTTATGATTAAGAAAAGCAGACAGATTCCTTTTCTTTTCCAAGGCAAAGTACCATAAGAAAACCAGTCTACAGCTGCTGAAGTTATTCAGTGATGAAGAGTTTAGATTA
This sequence comes from Grallaria varia, assembly GCA_013396735.1. Taxonomy (NCBI): domain Eukaryota; kingdom Metazoa; phylum Chordata; class Aves; order Passeriformes; family Formicariidae; genus Grallaria; species Grallaria varia. The sequence continues at coordinate 724,522 of VWZG01002506.1, read as the reverse complement.
GCATGCAAACAATAAAATGTTTGACTACATAAAAGATAACCTGAGTACCAGGACTATATTTTATGCAAAAACTAGTTATAAAACTGCTGCATAAATGATCCCCATAGGGATAATTTAAGGAAAAATAATCTGAGATATTTACGTACCTGACAAACACTCCAGACTCTGGGAGATTTTTTTCTGCTGTTTATATGCCCATCATCTAAGCCTACAATGCTTGGCTGTAATATCCAGAGTCAGGGTGACCACAGCTGCCAGCCTTGACACTGGGAGCAGCCCGGCTATGTGAGAAGGGCTAATCAGCCCAGGTGGAATATCATGCTGAAACAGCCTCCCAGTGCCACGGCTAGTGTGTTCACACAGCTCAGGTGTTACTGCAACCTGTCATACAGACACATCCCAGGGTGCTAAAGCTAGCACAACAGCTGGGCTCCAGACCATCTCTATTAACATTTCATCTGAGCAATGGTCCCTAAGCCTACTGCAAAATAGTCATAGCCCAAAGGATGCATCACCCTCGCCTTCACACTTTGTGCCCTGCACCTCTCCAAAATATTGCTTCAACCTTCTCAGCCACCTTCCTTTTACACATCTTCCTGATGAAATACCATGTCCTACCTTGTTCTTGCATCCTTGATATGGATCTCCTGCCAGCACAGTGGAAGACATAGCAGAGCTGAAAGCTGCTGCTTCACACTAGAAGCATCACACATACCAGAGCCTTGTACATTGATCCTGTGCCTATTTTTTCCATTTTCTTACCTTGTAGTGCTGGAAACACTGTCCTTGAATTTTGGGCAGCAGCACCAACACTGAATAATCAGCAAAAGAGACACATTGCAAGAGCTTACGAGTCACATGCATTTTGCAAGCTGGAGTTTGGCCTTCAACATCAAAAAATTAAAATAGACCAGGTGTAGGAAAAATCTGCAAAAATCAGTTTGGAGAGAGATTTTTATTTCTTCAAGGGAGATTAGAGAACTTAGATTGTTTGGTCTAGCAAAATGAAGAGGAACAGCTAAGGGGAAAGGTAAGGGAGGATATGTTTGCTCTCTATTAAATATTAATTAATACTCTATTAATTATTAATAAAGAACTATTCAAGATAAAAGGTAATGGTGTCACAAAACAAATGGATAAAAGTTGTTCATGAATATATTTAGGCTAGGAATGCAAATAAAGTTCCTAGCCATTAACTGGGTTTGGAATCAGCCTTCCAATGGCAAAAGTGGAAGGAAAATACCTCAAACACTTTTAAAATGAAACCTCTATCAAGAGATCATATGTCCCCTGAACTGCATGCACCAGGAGATGGTTCAAGCCTTATATCCCAAATCTGTTCTTTCATCTCACTTCTGATGGAAAATGTTAAGCCCTAGTTTTTAATGTCCTTTCCTAAATCTCAGGCAAAGAGAAAGTCAGAATATTTCCTTTTCTAAATACAGGGGAAAAAACCCCCACAGTTTCAGAGGATTTCAACAACTGCTATTTGTATTTTATGTCATAAAGTCCATTTACACTATGAGGTGGAATAAAATCTCTGTATGGTCTTCTGACCTTCTGGCAGATGTTTATGGCACTTCACAGCTACCACCCTGGCATGTCTTTAAATTAGGAGACTCTGAAGCTTATTTTCAGTATTTATGACTGCACAATTCTCCTAAGATCCACCTCAAATACGTGGACCCATCACCAGCAGCATAAAAAAGAGATACGTGATCACTATGGCAGTGTAGTACTACACTGACAAGAGTTGCCTATTGAAAGATATTGTGGTCAGTACTCTGTCATAAACAACTGATCTCTATAATACAGAAGTGGCATTTAATATTTACACAAAACATATACGTTATAGAAAGTTGTTTCCTGATATGAGTCATCCAGCAAGAAGTAAGGATTTATTGTGAATGATGGGTCAAATGAGAGTACAAGCCCTAACTTCTGCTGTGCTCTGTTGGCACAGTATTTAAATTCTGTGTGAAAAGCAAAAGAGAGAGCAGAGAAGTCAAAGACATTTGGAACAGAAGGGAAAGTACACCAGGAAGATCAAAAAAAGATATCAAAAAGAAAAGTTTTCACCAATAATTTTAAAGAAGAGTTTTAAGAAAATAAATGTGGGTATAGCCACATGGGAGATGGACTGCGGTAGTTTAAGGAATGTAAGCGATCTTTAAAGACTGAATCTTGGACTTAATCCCATTTAGAAAAAAATTCTGTCTAATCACAGTTTCATAAACCCCTTAGAAGTTTTAGTCCAGTTCCTAGTGAGAAAAGAATCCACAGAATGAGCCAGTATGTGGCATTTATGTGATGGCATTTTCTAAAGGCTCATATAATCAAAGTGACCCTTGCAGTTGTGCCTACTCCATCCCCAGAAAAGGGTATTTTCAAAGAAGGGTTGAGGTGCACCATTTCACAGCTAAGACTAATTTTGCGCTGCATTTGCTTTCCAATTCAACAAGTAACTACAAGTGCCTTAATTTAGAGGAAACTAAAACAACTTTTGTCTGTTAGAACTCCTTTCCCATATTGTCCACACCTCTGTTAAATTTAAAACAAAATTTTAATTTGGAAAATGTATAGAAGAAAGGATAACAGTTCTTAACTACTATATATATATATCCAAAACACCAGAACAAAACAAATAACAACTCTGTAACCAAAACTCTAAACAAATGAGTCTCTGAAGACTCATTGTTGGATCCTCTCCCGTAGGCAGTGTGGGCTCTTCCCTCCTTTGTCCTCCGTCCAAAAGGCGCTGGCCTGGTGTGGGCAGAGGGGGCTGGGGGCTGTCAGTGCCTCAGGAAAACTGCAGCAACTCCAAGGTGATGGTGACTGGCCCTCTGAAGCTCAGGGCACACTGGGCTAGGAACGGGAGGCAGGGGAGAAGCCAAAACCGCAGGAGTTCCTCCGAGGTGCTTCCTTCCCCAAAAACCGCCGCAGAAGAAGAAAAAAAAAAGCAACTCCCCAAACCGAAAGAAAAAGAAACTCTCCTCCCACTCCCCCAGCCATCAGGTTGGAGATTGGGTGATTAACTGAGCCTTTTGTCAGATAGCTGTGGTGGGGAGGGTGTCGGCTCCCGAACTCTGCTGGTAGGGAAAGAAAAATTCTGACAAATTCTAAAACTATAACAACAGGTAACATAAAAAATTTAAATGTACTAAAGAAACATATCCCCGGTTATCCACACAAATCCCATGGCCAGTTGCTATGACTTAAATTCAGGTCAGTCACCCCACTTTCAAGGTTGTCAAGTAGCCAAAAGAATTTCTACCTTTTTACATACTTATATACAGGGTCACCAGCCAGGATTAGTGTGATATTAATCTTTTTTGTGGAAGCAGAACTGTCAGCCTCTCCATCTCTCAATTCTGTGTCTGGTGCCCAGCAACAGCTGTGACTGGAAGTTTTATGGGATAACCAAAGAAAACACTAGTAGGTAACAAAACCAAACTGAAATAAAAAACCAGAAAACCTAATCCACATAATACTAGAAAATGCACAAAATATTAAATTTTCACCATTTTCAGTAGCTTTTTTGTTTTGGGTTTTTTTTTTTTTTTTTACATTCTTTCTATGTATAGGTCCTTTAGGATTATTACCCACTATAAATTAAGAAAAACTGCTTCTAAATCAGCATTTCTATACTAGGATTTCTGACTGAAAAATATGACGGATATACAAAATGAATGCAGCAAATTGCTAAACTCTGCTTACAAACATGTTCCCCACAGAAACCACAGATGTGCATTGAGATGGGTAGATTCAGCAGGTAGGACAGAAATCCAGAAGCCTTCAGAGTTTTCATCTATTCTATCAATTGTACTTACATAAGACTCCCTAGGGAAGTGTCTTAAACTAAATGCCTTAACTCTTTCATAACTTGCACTTGTTGAAGTTTGATTTCTTGCCACACAGAACAGGGCTTTTTTTTTGCTTTCTCAAGAATACTGGTGTAGTGACAACATCTCTTCTCCACTACCAGAATATGTACAATTAACCTCTGGAACCATTGTTTGACTTAGTTGATCATGTCCTACCCTCACTTATATACTTGCCATCACCGTGAACAAATTGAGAAATGAAAGAGAAAAGGGGAAAAGATAGAGCTGCTGCAATGAGAAAATGGAGCAAGTCCTGATTTTCCAAGGAGTTGTGCACCTTGCTGCAATGCCTTGTGTGACAGACCAAGAGCAGAGGCAGCACACCAAAACTGAAAAGGAATTAAGCCACCTGCCAGGTATTTCTGACAGCCTACAGAAGGAACATTCCTCTCTCTTATTGACTAACTGTAAGATAAACTGCAATACTGTATCCAGAAGAGCTTCCAGTCTGGAATGAATATAATTGCAGACTGGCTACTGTTTGTTTTTAAATGACTAAAATACCAAAGTAATCTCAGGAACTCCTCTGGGAAATGGGATTTATAATGAAAAATATTTGCTGACCCATAGAAAAGTGAGAGCATAGTTTGCCTTCCCATTTGTCTTTTATGGTGCTTGACAAATTGACACACAATTGTTAATTATGGGCACTGAGTGCCCCACGACTGTGAATAAAATATTCCAGCTGATCGGAGCATAAGTCTAATAGCATTTGCAGGAAATTAAGTAGCATTCTTACAGATACCAAAGCCTACAAATTTTGAATCATGACATAATTAAATTTCTTAAGCAGATACTGAAAATGTTCTTAACTTTTAGTTAGCATTTAACCATATCACAACCTGAGAGTGTTCTCTGGAGAAATGTTTTGAATGCAGGTTTTAACAGCCACCGTGTGACACAAATCTGCGGATCGCTGAAAACTATGCAAAATAATCTAATCTTGGACATTTATTTGCATAGGGCATTTTCTGAATTTTCTGTATAATGGAGAAAAGAGACAAGAGGTCTCTTTTCACTTTAGAGGTGTCAAAAAAATGGGAAAACATCTAATAGACTTGGGATGAAACTGCAACAACACAGTCACCAGAAGTGGAGAAGGCTATACACAATGATTGTTTTTCCTCCTTAGTAAAACCCATGGGAATGTGTCCCTGACCTCCTCTTCCTCACCAAGGATGGACTGTGTCCTTTTCCTAGATAGATCGAGCCCCTGTGTTGGCAACATCTGCTTGCAGGCAGAATAAGGGTGGAGAGGGTCACTTACAGGCATGTAATACCTAAGCACTTCATGCTTAGTGAAGAGGGAGGTCACTGGCATCTCGTTTTCCATCGCTAACTCCTCCGCAGTGCTGGTCTATGTGTAAGGAGCAGCAGAGATTAAAAGAGAGATCAAATCCATTATATACAGAAAGACAAAATTTTTTCACATGTTGGGAACAAGCTTCAGGAGACAAATATTGTGGTATCATGGGAGAGTGTAAGGCAAAGTATGTTAAAAAGGAAAACAGTGATTGAACTCCAAGATACATAAAAAAGTAAAATTTGTATTGTAACCTTAAAGGAAAAGCAAAATTCTGAAGTGAAAATCCAAAATTATATATAAAAAAAAAAAAAGTAAACTTGTCAGAGATTTATTTCCTCCACATGAAAACTCACTTGTGTCAAGTAATAGGAACACACACTATGTTTTCATGTGTTAATTGTAAAATAAATATTTTATGAATCTACATAATTTCCTCATCTCTGGAAGGTCCCAGTTGTTCCTTCATCTTTGGCATGCCAGTCCAAACACAACTACTCAAAGCATGAGCCAGATATTACAGCACAGACAAAACAATGTCATGGAATGTCTATGGCTTAGAAAGTCACTTGGGATTCACAATTTTTTAGTTTCTTACTCAAGAAGAGGGATAACAGGGATAACTGCACCTGCCCATTCCAGAAGGTGGTTGCACACATTCTTCAGTGACCGCCAGACCCTCTAAGTCTAAGAAGTACAAACAAGGAACACTATTCCTTCAGCAAACTGCACACAAGCTTGTTTGTCTGTCACTAGAGAAGTGACTCTGCTAACAACATTTTCAAAGAGAACAAATACAGATAGGCTGTGCAGCACAATAAAGGGCCTTACATTCAGTACAGTAGACATTTCCAGTTCAAGACCAAGATACAATTCAACAGCATTGAGATAAACCCTTGCAGAGACAAATATTTAAATATTCAATTCTAGGTAATGCTCCTTGTGGGTCCTGAACTCACTTTGCCTTGAAACAGCTGCAAAAGATCCTTGTCAGATACCCTTTGCACTGAGCACTGCCAACACCACTGATCAGCTAATGGCCTCAGTGGCTTGATCTTGGTGAAGCACAAAGGTTGTCAGTGCACACTGAGAGATGCCAGGAGATGGTGAGCTTGTTAGAATGACTAGAAATCCTCCAAAATAAACCACAGAGGCACAAAGGTAGTTCCACTCTATATTTATCTATGGAGGCTTCATCCTCATCAAAATATTGATAAAACATTTCACTACTTGGCATCATATTCTCAGATGTTCGCCACCCCCAAACAGGAGTTTTTAAAAGACCTCAATTAATTTCTCGTTGTGTTTTTCCACATTAAAGTAGCATCTTTCAATACAGCAGAGCTCCCCACAGTTCCCTCATCAATATTTGTAGGGAGGATTTCTGGATAGCTGAACTTTCTCCTTCGCATGCTTTTGAAATTCCCAGGTGAGTGCTCAGGGCTTGGGCTGGAATACAAACCTTTCTGGAAGATGCCGCCTGCTGTGACCTCTGGGCATATTTGAAAACAGGCAGGTAATCAGATATCTCCTCATCAAACCCAATGAAACCACTGCCATCTGTTCAGTGGAGGTAAGATATGGAAGGCAATGAGGGTCTGGGACAGAAAAAAATTCTACTTTCTAACGAGCTTGGTTTTAGCAGATAACTGTAGGATTTTAACAGCTATCTGCAACCACTTCGGACATATAGTGTAAAGCACTGGATATATTATAGGCTATACTGCTTATTTTCTGTAACATCCTATTAACAGAACTTGAGAAGATAAATAATGTTTAGGAGGAGAACATCAGAAAGAAAATGTGCAAAATGGATGGAAGCTGGGAGGAGAAGGGGGAAGGAAGGAGACCCTCCATGACTGCTGGTGGGACGTGGCAGAAAAAGGGAAGAAGGATGAAGGAAAAAGAGAGAGAATGCACGAAAAATGGGCAAAGACGTATTACTGAAGATCAGATGGTCAATAATTCAGAAGAATGATACAGTGCTATTGTTTTGTTTTTTTTTCCTTGCTCCATTTGAGAACCTGAATTACTGAAATAAATAGTCGTGTAAAAACACTTGTTCACCCCGCAGCCAGTCTATATCACTGCATGGCTCATCCATACAGGGTGACAAAGTCAAGTGTTAATGAGCAGTTTGCAAAACATGGTGTCAACTTGTGAGCACAGGTTCAGAGGGAACCAGGCTCAAGAATGACATGGACACTGCACAGGAACAGCTGCCCAGCAGTCAACTCCACTCCTCTATCAAGAAGAATTAAATTCTGGTACATTTAAACCATCAAATTTAGTTTGTTGGAGTCAGTTTTTCTAATCTTCAGATATTTTTAAAAGGCTCTACTCAGCTGAAAAAACTCTCAGTGTGAAATACAAATATTTATAAACAAAAGTCACGCTGTCTCCATATCATTCATTTTTCACTGCAATTTTTACAAACTGTGAGAAAAATTTTATCTATTTGTAGCAAACTCAGAGGCTTTTTTTTTCCTGTAGCCATTTCAACATTAGTTCATTTATTCTCATTTTACAGATATGGATTAAAAAAAAATAAAATCCATCACTCCTCCACGTGCTGCAAGAGTAAAGAAAAAGCTCCTCCAAAAAATCCATCAATCCTCAGCCCATTTCCAAGGATAGAGTTGTGTGATTCCTGTTGAATATGAGTCATCTCCTGATTTGAAGACTGGAGACCCCTTCTTCCCCCAGCTAACCATCTGAGTGTCTCAGCACTAGCTTGCACGGCAGACCATCAGGGTCTGAAGCCAAGGAGAAGACTCTGTTTTAGCTAACCCCTATTGGTTGGTCATATAGGCATGAGAGAAATAACTGGTCCATGTGCAGAGCAATTCTCAGCAAAATGAATTAACAGAAGAGAATTTGACTTCTCTCTCCAACAATTGGACTTTTCTCTCCAACCTACTGGGAAAAATATCTCTAGGGAAGTTTTTTTTTTAACTTTTTAGGCTGTTTCCCCCTAAAGCTACTACGTCTTTCCCACATGAGACACTACCTTGGTATCTCACATATCTATTTCCTCCTGTTGCTGCCCAGACTGTCTACAATGAACATCTATCACCGTGGGATCTGCACGCTTTTTGGTCTATCATGGGAAATGGCATTTATGAAAGACACTGTGGCTTTCTACCATGAAAATGTCTACAACACTACATACAGTAGAATTATGACTTCTATAAAGAGGGGGGGGGGGGAAATAACCCAGAGAACATCTGTTTATATGAACACCCTTAGGATCAGCAGTCTGAGCAGGAGAACCCTCAATATATAGCAGACAAAAGGCACTCAGAGCACACACGAAGAAATGAGTTTTGAAAGGTAACATTTTTGAATAAATTGTTTCTTCTTAGATCAGAATTAAACCCAGGTGATCACTTTAGGTTAATATAGCAACGTCATGTAAAAGTGATTTATCCTTTAATTGCCACAATATTGTGATTTACAAAAAGTACATATGATAGGTAAATCGCATTTTGTGTACATCCTGAACAAGTCAATTAGTACAGACACTATCTTGTGCAATCACTCTCTAGCCAATTGCTTCCCATCATTTTTTTTCACAGAAATCGTCTGTACTCATAGTTCTTAATGAAGCAGGTAACTAGTTATCTCTAGGGAAGTTTCATTTGAATTTCTGTAATTCATTTCCTTCAGCTAGAAAACTTTACACATTTCAGTTCATCCAATCTTCTGCTGATTTACTTCCATGCACATTAAAATATAAATTTTACTAAACCATGTTTATTGCTACAAGAATAGGCATTTAATATGCACATGGCATTTAGACATGAGTGAAAATTATAACACTGTTTACAGACAGTATCAATAAAACCCTCTTGTTTTTAGAAGTGCCGTAAAGCAGTGATCATATCGGCTGACTAAGATGGCAAAATTCCTAATAGAAATTGTCAGAATAACTAACTTGCTTCATGCATTTGTCTGAAAGTGGAGAAAAACTTATTTTGACTGTTTTACTAACTTATTTCCAGTCTGCTTCCGATTCCCTAAATCTTTAAGAAACAATTCTCTGTCTGGAATTCTGAAATGATTCTGCAGAAGTCTTACAGAAAATACATTTTGATTTTTGCTATTCATTTATGCCAGCGGTCAGTAAATCCTATTCAGCTAGGAGACCTAAACCAGTGCCACATATCCAATTAAAAGAGCAAAACCTGTATCTAGTTGTATAAGTGATTAAAGTTCATGAGAAATTCAGCAGTCACATTTGTTTATTTATTTTTTCGTGTGTCAAATTCTGAAAAACAAACAGCACTGCCGAAATTACGATCTGTTCCCAGATAAATGACAAAGAAGAAATGAGGCCAACCTAATAAATTATTTGTTCACTGCATATAATTGACCCTCTTCTGCCATGTCCTCAAGCAAATATCCCATCACTATCAGCCCACAGAACAGCTGTTGCACTGCCTCCTGGCTGTCTACAGGAAGTTTGTTTTAATAAGGAGAAAGAATTGAGGAGAAATTTCAAAACAAGTGCAAAAAAAAGTTACTACCCTGGTCTTTAAAGAATTCTGGACTCATTTTATTAAAATATAACATATCACTTTTTCTTTGCATGGTGAATCTTCAATTTATGAAGTGTTCCATTTAGCATTATTATGAAAATAGACTTCATGGCTTTTAATTGGTTTTCTTATCAGTTCCAGAAAAACAGTTTTTAATAAACTAGGAATGGACTAACTCATTCTGCTAATTTCAAATCCATGCTCTGCAGAATACAACTCAGATACAATGTGGCTTCTTTCAGCTTAGACAGAAATAAGGAATACAGAGGAGAGGTACAATAAATAAAAAGATACTAAAAGGATTCTTACCAAAAATACAAACTGCCTGCAGAGGGGATAAAACTGTATCACCTTTTTCATCAGGAAAACCTCTCGGAGACATTTGGGAGTGTGGTTGGACTCCTAGAGGATGCAAGCCCACAGGTAGAGCTGGGATTTTGCAGGCTGCTCCTCAGCCCTCCTGAGGTGTGTGGGGAAACAGATGAAACCTGACTAAAAGGGGCCAGCAGAGACAGGAGAGATATTTGGGTTAGCTCAGTCCCTGCTATCACCTGCCTTGCACTAGCAGGGTGACGCCTCTGCCCTAGGATGTGCTGGAGAGGGAACTGCAACTACTCATACAGACCGGAATAATCTCAGGCAGGGACTGTAGCTTGCTCCTTCGAATCATGTCACATTTGCTTCCTCTCCTGTTCACGCTCTGCTCTGTCAGCAAAGACGTAAATGCAGCTCTTTGTTGTTTTTCCTGCCCAGACTCAAGTAATTTCTGGAGAACAGACCCTCTTTACTCACAATATTGAGTCATACGACTTCAATCACACACCTGCTCTCTGCATTTTAGGGAGAATCAGTGCCTAAAACCACATGGACCCAGGCTTTGCTGAGTCTTACCTTGTGTTATTCAAGCCTGTCAGCAAGATCCATGCCTGAATTCACGTTCAGACTCTATGCAATCAGCAGTATAATGGCCAAGTCCTGCTTGGAATGTCTCAATGACTGATATATTATCTGTGCCCAAGCTGACAGTATTTTGTATGGAAGGGGAGATGACAATGGGGAGCAGAACATGCTGAATATGATTTTTAAAAGTCCTTACCACAACAGTAGCACAATAGCATGCTCCTGGCTCCGAGCATGCAGTGAGCACCCTGGGTGTGTCTGGCATGTAGGGGCTGCAATTCTGCAAACCTGAACCCTTGGAGTAACCCCTGTGTCTCCCAGGCATGACCATACACACCTTTTTCTTAAGCAATTATCCTCCTCTATTAATGAACAAACAAACAAAAACCAAACAAAAACAAACAAAAACACACAGCGGAATGTAACATACATACATTCAAAATACACTGGAAAGGTCCCACTCTGCCAGCCTTAGTCCCTTGCACTGCAGGGTTTTAATGTGCGTACCTGGGATTAGATGCAGCCTGGGGTCCTCGCTAACATAGTATCAGTTTTAGGCAATAATTTCCACTCTGTTTTGAAAGTCCAACCTTTCCTTACCAAGGCATTAAACAAGTTTAGGACCCGAACATTTAGGAAATCTGTGATGCTGCTGCCTATTCCAGTAGACAAAACCCCATGGTTATTATTAAAAAGAATGCTTCTAGGCTCTATACTCTTCAACATAATTTGCTGGCTCATGAGCACGGACTCAAAAGATAAGGACTTTCTGCAATCTGGCAGTCTTCTGCATTTTGCAGGTGTTTTTTGTTTTGATTTGGCTTAAGTCATGCTTGGCTTTTGATGTTTATATTGTTTCTTTTAGCTTGGAAAATGGCCCTCAGCTAAGGACATACTGTCACCTTTATTCAGAGTGTCTGCACTGGGTTTACTGTTTTAAGAAAGCTAGATGCCTCTGTAAAGTCAGCTTTCTGTCCTTATGATGGAAGCCAAAAGAGATGTGGACAGAGGGGAAAGAGATGGGGAAAACTAATTTTTTTTTTTTCTCAGAAAATACCTGTGTCAGATTCCTACTCTGTTTACGGCTTCTTTACACTAACTAAAGGCACACGGGTAATACAACAGGGCTACCCTTAGGAGAGACTGCCCTGCAATGAGGCACCGAGGAGATTCTCACAGCACTAGTGTTTGAGGTACAGCCGGATGGACCCACAATGTCAAATCCTGGTGGAACTCCAGCTAGCAGTGAACAGGTAATGAACTGATGTAATTTAAAATATACTTTTGAGCTCAGTTCCAGCAGACACCAATTAATTCCCCTAGAGCAACTCAAAACTGAGACAGCACATCAGTCCCCAAACAGACCTAAGAGCTTAACCTGCTCTTTCCATGTTTTCTTGTTAACAAAATATCAAACCCAACCAAAAATATCAAAAGCAGTACAAAAAACACACATTTTACCAAGAGCAGCATAGCAAATAAGTGACATAATCCAGTCACCAAAATGTGTGCATGTGTAAGCCAGCCATATACATTTGTTATTGCTAGCTTGCGAAATCAAATAACATTGGACAAGTCTAGCAAAATGAAATATAATTCTTCCCTTACATGTAAAGCTGTCAGAGTTCCGGACAAATAAGCCCACTTTGTGACATCTGACTCTTCTATTTGGAATGACACATTACAAGGAATTTATCAGTCTCTATGCTGTATTTGGTTTAGGTTTCCTTTTTCTTTTTCTTTTTTTTTTTTTTTTTCTCCTTTATGACTTGGACAAAACCAAATGCTGCTGAGTCTTAGCTTTAAAAAAGGAAAATGTCAAGGTTGAGAGTGAAACCCACATCTGTTGAAAATTTGAGGAACTGTAGGGCAGAAAAGAAACGTAAAAAAGAAATGCAGAAATAGTATGTTGAAACATACCAAACATCTTCTCCCTAAAATACTATCTCCAAAAAAGAGCTGGGGTCTCTTTGTTTTTAAAGCAAAAAACCCTGCCTTGGATACATGTGAATTTCATTATAATCCATTTATATTATCAGCTGAAATTGCATCACCCCTTCAGAATGCATAGCTCAGGGATTAGAAATGGTTTTAATTGTCTGATTCTTATAGGACAGATACTCTGGCAAGTATTAATGAGACAATTTGTTTGGAGTCCTCTATCTAGTTTTCACTGACATGTATCATAGAAACAGATCACGACTAAAAAGCTACACAACTAAGGGATCTGGTTATCACTTCATATATGAAGAAATTTCCCTGAACAAGATTTTAATGTTGCTGAGCAGTAATGCAAAATATCTACTGCATCACCCACATTGCCCTAAAGAGTACAGTCTGACAAACTATCCGTTACCAGCATTTCTGTGCTTCAATAAAAAGGATCCTGCCAGCATCATGAAAAGATGGAAACTGGTTCATCCAAGGCACTATCTTAAAACCTGATGACATCTGCGATCCCACTCACCACTGCAAACACGCTCTCCCTAAGTCACCCACAAATGTTACTAGTGTCACAGCAGATTAAATTGAGTTTAAATGTCACAGGTGACATTTCTCATGCTGCTGCATACCTCTGCTCCAACTAACTGATTTTTTTTTTCTACTTGCTCACTTTGGAGAGTATTAGAGCACAAGCTTTAATGTGGCTCCCTAGAAACTGTAGTTAAAGTATCAAGGTTAATTCAAAGTTTTCAGACTTCTTTGAAAACTAATACATAGCAGATGTTACAAAGAATTTCTAAATAGTCATTTTCCCTATGAGTAATCCACTATCTTACTCATATGTCTAAAGTTTCTACCTTAGTAAAAATCCTCACGTTTAGCAGATGCATCACATATGTGCAGAAAGCAAAATAATTCCTCTGCCACTGTAAACAAAACCAAGTATTAACCTCAAGGCCGTATTTATGATCTTTTGTTGTAAGGCAGCACTTATTCCTTAGCAGAGGCAGCTTCTCCCTGTTAGAGGAGGATCATGATTTCAGCTGGCATGGTGGGTAAAGTTCAGCCCTGACTTGAAGTCATTTGCAAAATTCCCATTTCAATGTGGGCAAGACTTGTGCCTCCTCCCAAAGCACTGCACTGCTCATATAAAAATGCACCAAACGGGCCTCAGGAAAGGGCATATGACAGACTTTAATTAGATAAGTGACTTGGAAAGAAGACTTGGAGCTAAATTACAGCTACTGGAAAACAGTGTCTATGTTATCTTGTACAGCTTTCCCCCTGCCTCCCAGTCTAACATTCTGCAGGACTGTGATCTGGTTTTTCAACTTCGGCAATAATTTTGGTTGATTTTTTTTTTTTGTTTGCCTTGGGAGATGAAATTGTCTGGGCTTTGCTTTTTTTATTTTCTGCAGACAGTTCTTCAAGTGGCCAAATTCTGTCTTTTTCCAGAATTTGAAAATGTACCTAATTTTTCAGCTTTCTTCAGTTTTTACCAATGTCATGTTAGTGAATTCAGTATCAAGAGAGAGAAAGGGAACGTGCAGGAAACGGTGAGATCTGAGAAGCTGCCAAACCCTAGGAACTGGAACTTCCAACTATTCCTGTGCACGGGGGCCAAAAAGCTCAAAGGAAAAAGAAAATAGAAAGGAACAGTTTCTTAGAGCTTAGACTTCTCCCCTCAAGAGGCATGGAGCACATGAGCAAAAGGAATAGTGAAATCCAGTGGTAGCCACGACTGAACTCATAATAGCCCATTTGAGGTCAGCTAGACCACATCAAAGCTACACCTTCCTTCACTGCTTCTGGTTGCTGAGCTGTCTGGAGGGAAACTTCGTCAGGCTGGTCACCGTGAACTCAAGTACTGCAGTCAGAGCCCTGACTGCTGTGGATGTACCCAGGACTCTGCAGGTTCTTTCCAATTATCATATCTCGGATGCATCTCTCACTCCCAGACCCGCTGTTAAATTCTTATCTAGGCTCTCATCGCCTCATGTCTCAATTACTGCAACATCCTTTTCCTGGCCACTGACAAACTCAGTTGTGCCTCGATGGTGTATTGATCCACAATGCTGCCGCGGAGATCATTCCCCAGCCTCACACCTGCCTTTCTTTTTGCTCATCTTCCTTGTGGCTCCTTTTCCCTGTCATAGCATACAATCAACTGGCTTTCAGTTTCAAGGACTCTTCCACCTTATTGCTCAATTCATTCTGCATCCAAAGGTCAACTCTCACGCCCGAACAGTCCAAAGTCCCCGCTTCTACTCATCCCTTGCTAACATTGTGGCGTCTCTTGAGACTCCCCCATGTGAGAATGTCTCTGTAGAAGGGGAACATCACTTTGTTGCAGCCCCTCAACCTCTCCCCAGAAATAGCTTCTAGCCAAAAAAGAGTGTAGCCAGCAGTTATGCTTGAGCTGCGCTCAAGTGGCTGTCAGCGATATACTTTTGTTAAGGCTAATTTTACAAGAACGGAAATGTCCCAGCATCAGAAACTTACAGAAACTCCACATGAAGTCTCTTCACAAAGTAACCAGGGACAGGTTGGGGTATGCTGGCCTACAACTTTTAGTCTCAAAATGCAGCTCTTTCAGATGGTTACAAACTTTCCTTTGCCGTTTGTGCTGCATCTGCCAACATCTTTTCCCTGTCTATGAGTGAGATCCCACAAAAATGCAGCAGGCAACCTCCAGCAGGTCTCTGTTGAGTTGTCATACAAGAAGCTAATAGAGGAGCTAACCAGCCATGAATGCATGAAGCATAATGGCATAGATGAAAAATGGGCAAGACACAGAAAAAAGGAATACTGATTAATTGATAGCTTCCATCTTGGGGAGAAAAAAAAAAAAAAAAGAAGAAGAGTTCCTTTGAGATTTCCTCTGTCTTCTGACATTTCATAAATATATGACAGAGGAGGAAAGTGTGTGTGTGTGTGTGTGTGTGTGTGTGTGTGGTGAGCACTGCAAGATAATGAAAGCTGCAGATAACTTTCATTTGTCAGCTGAGAGTTTTGTGTAAAACTTTAAAGAGAGCTAAACTAAGGCAGCATAATTTAAAAAAAACAAAAAAATTCCAAGCAATATGTACTGGAGGACACTGTGGGCCAACACACATCACACATGCTGAACACGTGGTTCAGCATTAGTTGGGCCAGTTTTCAGACCAAGGAAAGTGGTTGTTCCCCTCCATTCAGCCCTCACAAGGCCACATCTGGGATATGTCCAGCTCTGAGGCCCACAGCACAAGAAAGACATTGGCAAACTGGAGTACAGTACAAAGTAACTATGATAGCAGGAGGTGCAGCACATGGCACATATAAGGAGAGGCTGAAGGAGCTGGGTTAGAGAAGGGTGAAGCCAGACCCTCTTAGGAGTCCACAGTGAAAAGACAAAAGCCAGCAATCACAAGTTGTATCAAGGGAAATTACAGCTGGACACACAGATAATTTTCTCTCTGATGCGGGTGATGCAGCACTGGCACAAAGGCCTAAAAGGGCTTTTCAGTCTACACAATAGGACAAGAGGCAAAGGGCACAGACTGGAGCACAGGAAATTCCATCTGAAAAAATACCCCACACTTTTTTACTATATGGATGGCTGAACTGTGGCACAAGTTGATCAGAGAGGTCATAAAGTCTTCTTTCTTGAAAATATTCAAAACCTGACTGGACACAGCCTTATTTTGAGTACAGGAAACTGGACTCTATGACCTTCAGAGATGCTTCCTGCCTCCACCTGATTATGTGATTTTGTGACTCTGTATATATTAGATAATGAGGCTATGAGAAGATTATATGACTATAACAAATTTTGAAACAAGAATATATAAAATATCATTCTCCCAGGGTTTGAGATGAAGTCTAATGAGAAATTTCTTAGTTCCTTTCTGACTTTTCTCAGCCACTTTTACAGTCAGTTCAAAACTCCAGGACACCCAAATTCTGTGTCATTTCCTGGGATACCGCAAAAGTCCCTTCCTTTCCCCTTCTCCAGACACTTGTGTGAGGTTCAGTCTGGGGAGGCAGACATCTGTGATCCAGAGAAATTTCCCACCAGCAGGATTCCCAAAGATGTGGACAACATAATAATCTTTCATGGACCATTCACAGTCAGGCAGCTTTCTGCTTCCCCCCTCCCTCTCACAGCAACAGCTCACATGAAAAAAACAGCATTCAAAAAAGAATGTAAGTTCAAGTAAATAAATAGCTGCAAATTCAAGGTCAGAACAGTGTTCTCAGCTACCTCTCCATCCTCTCTCACAAAGTTCTTCATTCAACAGGGAAAAAAACATGGCAAGTTTGCACATGTCTGAGTCAGTAGATTATGATAGGAAACACTGTCTTATCTTCTGCTTTTCAGCAACACACATTAAAAATTGTCTGGTAGCAATTCACTCATTCACTCTTTCTGTAAATAACTATTCAGCAAAATTTGATGGAGCTGTGCAAGTCACCAGAGTGTTACTGAGATTTTCTGCACACAACTGCCTGTCTGGAAAATCGGAGTCTCAAGGGCAAGTTGCACGCAGGCAGGGAGAGGCTGGTGGGCCATCCTAAAGGTCTACCGAATTTTGGTCAAGTAAAATTTGCCTGCTTGCTTGGTGCATGTGCTTTCATTATTATTATGTCCCCTTAGGTGACTGGTGAATCTGCACTGCTGACTCAGAAACCAGCTCTGTATCTCCTGTATAGCTGTGCTGCAGAATAGGTCAGGACCGCGCCAAGGGAGGGATGTGCAGCTCCTCTCATAAAACCTTGGCTCTGATCCAGACCTGCAAAAGCTCCTTGACCAGTTGCTGGGAATGCTGACGTCCCCGAGACTGCAAGAAAAAACTCTGCGTTTTGCTGGCTTTCATGCAGAGAAGTCATTTGTCCCAAAGCCCAGAATCTGGAGCAATCTCTGGCGTATTTGGTTCTATTAGAGAATGTGTTAATTATGGTAATGATGCAACTAATATGGCTTAGGGAAGTGAGACTCGAATGGTGCTTATGATTTCCTGCTTTTCCTTTGTATGCTGCCTAAACAGACGGTTGATGAGAAATCAGCAGAAATTTAGGTATTGAGGTTTTTAATTTTTAAGTGGCCATTTACATTTCACATGTCTGTAATTTTTTCTCTATTGTGCAGATAAGCCTTCTGTACTGGGAAAAGGGGATAAGGTAATCTGACACCTGCAATTTTCTGTGTTTACCGGAGCTTTTCAGGTTGTGCCATAATTATATGTATTTTCTAATTATAAAATCAAAATTTGGGAAAAGACCTCTTATGATAGAGTGAAAAAAACCCCATCTAGATGTCTAAAGCTGTCTCTCACTTTTTAAAATAATAGAGTTGTTCCCTCTTTCTTAAATCACTGTTCTGTGCTGCTGACCCAAAAGTGACATCAACTGTCTTTTCTGCCTGTGAATCTCACCTTCAAGAAACAATTTTTTTGTCAAGTTTTTTCTCACATTTCCATTCTCATTTGCTTTTCTGTGTAGCCAGAGGAAGAGGCAGAAGGCAGTTATTACAGTTACAGCAGGGAGAAAGAAATTGTGTGTGTAGTCACTGCCAGCAAACACAAAGCTCCACTGTAGACAAAACAGGACCAAGAAAGGATCTCATCCTAGGAAATGAAGCATTGTCCTCATGCCCCTCATGCTTCCCTCTCTGAGACTGGGACTTGGAAAGCAAGCACTTGACACTATTTTTCTTGGTGGTTGAAAGGGTAAGACTGACAAGAAACTACAGCAGTTCAGAATTAATGTCCATGAAATGTAAGGGTGTGAAAAGATGCTAAGAATGAGAAAAAGAGCAACCCAGACTCTCTAGAAAGGATAGCTCCCCCAGCAGAACAATATATTTCTTAAGCACTGACATCCATTGGCTTCCTTATTTTTAGCCTATAAATCTTACCAACTACCCTGACCTACTGAGACCTTTCATGGAAATACAGTCATTTAATTCCAATGTAATCCATTCTTTAATGATAGAGCAGGCAGGAAAAGCTTATATGGGCTTGCCTGTACATGTAATTAGTAGATCGAAAGAATAAAACAATTAATTTCTTTCTGACCAGTTCAAGGAGATAAATGTTTGTTTAATCCAAATTAAAATGTTTCTTATTTATTTATTACTTATTCTAGCCCAAACACTGGTATATGATTAGAGCTGGACAAGAAGCAGTATTTGTATCCCAAAAAAGCCTGCTAATTAGAAAAGAATAAAAGGAATTTACATTGTGGTGGAATTACTGATTTAAATTGTTGAAGATTTTTGTGAAGAACCTTTTGTTGAAGCCTGCAACCTGCCAACTGTGATTGTACACTCAGATGAGTTGTGTGCACCTAAGTACAAATTAGCAGGTATTCCCAGGACAGGCAGATACTTGTGGATTGCGACCAGAAATTCCACCCTGGATTAGATAGATCTTTCCACAATAGAAATGTCATGGCAGCTGCTATGTTTTTCCACCTCCTTTTCCCTTCCTCTGAGGAAAACATCTGTTTCTAACAAATTGAGAGGTGAATGAAGCTCCCATCTGGCCAAGAGGACTGGGCAGCTGCAATTATGTCAGACAGCAAGAGACTGTTCCCCTCGCCGGACAGTGCTGAATGGGAATGCAGGAGCACACAAAGTCCTTCTGGAACACAGCAGATATATGTCAAAACTGATGACAATGAGGATTTTCTCTGATGAGAAACTCATTCCTCTCACTGACCAGCTCTAAAAGTCACCTCTCGCTGTTAAGAGATAAAACAACTCTGTTGGGAGTTAAAGCCTCTTGAGCCTGCATGAATGCTACATTTTTTCTTCTTCCAGGAAAAAGAAAAGAGAAGAAAAATGTTGGGAAAATGTCTGTGCCATACACTCCAGGAATTTTAGAACTAGCATGAATGGCAGACAAGGAACAAAAGAGATGACGAGATAAAGATGATTTTAAAGGCAGAACACAGTTTAAAAAAAATAAATTAGCACACAGCACATCTGAATGCAAAAAGGCTTAGCCAGTGTTTAACAAGGAAAGCCCCACTGGAAGTAAAATGCAAAGAAATATCTTCTAGCCATTTTGGGCAGTCGCAGACAGGTAAGATTTCCTGTAAAAGGGATGACAACACTGACCTTTAAAAAATTATCTCCAGATAGCAGAGCAAAGCTTTCCTCTGGTTATCCTTAAGGGACTAGGAGCTGCACACAGACACGATGCCAAAACAAGACAAAAAACTTTTGGTATTTTTCAGTGTGCTAAGCAGCTATATGCACGCTGAGACAATCAGACTTGAAATTAGGCTTTAGGAGCACAGGAATAACATGCTCATGAAATGATTTTTACGAACAACAGCACTCTGGGCAGAGACCTGCCTACAGAAAGGGCTCCATTAACTCTCATTAATGGAGTTGCCTCTCTCCAAAGCTGATTTTCAGACAGACTGAAAAATTAAAAGGGAGATTTGTCCCCTGACAGCAGGAGCCTTTGCTGACTGCACATAAAGAAACCAGGAGAGAAGTGTCCTAAAATTACACCTTATGGCAACCTCTTTTAACAATAGGAAGGCAGGCGTATGGATTTCAGGAGAAATTCTTTTAATTACTCATACAGACTCTATGGATGAAAGAACAATTTCCTGTTATGCTATCTGTAGCTCCAGCAATCTTCATAGCCTTTAAGACTCAGATGCTGAAGCACCCATCAGCCAAGCATCTCCTGTCAGTAGGGAACAGTGAAGTCCGAACTCAGACAGGGGTGGCACAAAGGACTTCTGTTTCCTGACGTCTGGCTACCTGCCTACCTAAAGGAAAGAAGTTCTTAAAAGCATTCTCATTTAACTGTCTTGCTCCTTTTCTTTGTAAAGTACATAGAGTGTAATATTAAAGAGTAAGAACTCCGTTTTCTTTTTTATTCCATTTGATGAGAGGCTTGTCTAAACCTGCCCTTTACAGAAGCATGGCAGAAACGAGTTGCTGTGTGCACTGGAACCAATGACCCCTTGTGGAAGCAGATTATCTTCTCCTGGTTCATAAATCTACCTGTCAACCCTACCTGGAGAGCAGACAACTCATCAGTATGGATTACTGAAACCAATTGCTGCAGAACTAAAGCTGTAGCAAGATAGATTAAAAAATAAAACAAAGATTCCCCTTGGGATGTGACAATTCCTTAACCTCAGTGTCAAAAAAAAATACAACCTTGAAATGGAGAACAGAGATCTGTAGAACCAGATGTTAGAAAAATGGCAAAGGAATTTCAGCCACAATACTTGATCCAATCTGGTTCAGAGCACAGATTTACTTTATGGCTCGTATTTATCACAGTCAACTAAGCTGAAACTGTACATTTCAAGGCTGCATCTATACTTCAAATTACAAATCCCTACGGTTGGGGGATTTAAAATTCCACCAAATCTTGGTCAATGTGATCGCAGGCCAAGGGCATTTTTCTTCCTTTAATGTAACAATGAAATATTTTGCCTATGACATGGGTGACTTATAAGTGGATTTAAAATAAGAACTTCAGAAAGAAGAAAAAAACCAAGTCAACAAAACACGCAGGAGTGATTTCCAATGTCATCTATGCATTCAGAACTGCTTGCATAAATGTTTGTTGCTAAAACAACTTTGATCGATGACGTGGTGCACTGACTGGCAATAGAGGCTATTTAAGTCAGGCTAGAAGCATCTTAAATTCAGCATTTCTTTTTCTTTGGCTCCTGCACAGTAAGTTTTTCCCATTACAACTCTTAGCACATAGCTCTGTGGTTCTTTAACAGAGAAACTCATCTAGTCCTGTTCAGGTAGAAGAACAATGACCAATTAAAAAGCCAACTCTTCCGAAAGGACAAGAGATTCATGAAGACAAAGGTTAATCCGGGTATGTGGTCTGGGCATGTCTAGTTGGCCCTGCCTGGCCACCTATAGCAGGTGAGCAGAGAAGCTCAGCCTCTATCCTTCTTTTCAAATCACAAGGATGAATCCAGCCTCCCTCCATGCTCAAGTTGACATTTCTCCAGCAGTATGTCCAAAGGTACTTATAAATGAAATTTTACAGTATTAATTAACAAAGAATGGCTAAACATATAGCCCCTCCACTGTAAATGCTATGTCAGCACAAGTCCACTGCCTTCCATATAGGTTCATTAGCTCACCTGAGTCAGCATTACAGTCTGTAAGATTACAGACTATCTTGAATTTCCTGACCTTTTCAGTCGTGTGATAATGTTGACATAAACTTAAAGGAACTTTCATTTCTCTTTCTGAAACCCCTTTTTCTCTTTGTATTGCAGGATCCTGAATCACAGGGAAAAGAAGTTTTTCTCAATTGCCCAGAAGAAAACGACACCTGAGGCCAGGCTGATGAATGCAAGGACATCTTCTATTATATCCAAAGGGAAGTATATTGCTCAGATGGCTGATATATTACAAGTTTAGATTAATAAAACCAAAGCATTGCTTAATAAAACTAAAGTATGGCTTTTTTCTATACTCCTTCTCTTAAACTTTCAATATAACTTTTGAAAATATTTTCTCTTTTAAATTAGTATTGGCATAATTTAAACTGTTTTCAACATCATCCAGTGTCATTGTCCATGACTTGTAAGGAGCTCCCTAAAACCAATAAATTCTTGCCTGGGTGAAGCCTGTTTGGTGTATAGTGATTGTTTTGTCTCATTTTACAGAACTGGAGTAGACCACAGTTAAATCACTTGCAAGGGAACACATGTCAAAACAATGAACTGAAAAATGCAACCAAGTGCTGCTGAGCTCCACTAACTCCTTTTTACATGTTATCAGCATCTCTGCAAAAACTCTAAACATGCATACTCCTAGAATGACAGTATTTAATGACTGGTGATCGTGCAGAAAGCAAGGACATAAATAAACCTCATTAGGGAAAGTTACAGTGAGAATCAGATGTGCATTGGCTGCTGTGTGACCAGCCCAAAGTATGTTCTTGACCCACAGAGAAGAAAACCCAAAGCATTTTGCTGTTTCACTGAGGAATCAACCACCCCAAACTGCTTTCATTTATTGGGGGGTGATGCTGTGCACAGATCATATCTTGTCCTGTAGACATTTTGCTGCTGAATTACATTCACTAGTGATAGCTGTTTGCCACTATAACCAATTTAAGTGCCACATTCCAGGTTGTTTCCTTTTTAAAAATAAATGCAATTGAAAAAGCTCACTTAGCATAATTTCATCACCTTTGTTTAGTCTCATTTTTAAGAGGTTGACCTTAAATTCAGAACAACTCCAAAATAAAGGGCCTGTGGCAGAGATGTTTGTACTGCATTTTACACAAAAGAAGGAACATACAAGTCAACAAGGGCAAAAGAGAGCTCAACAGGATGTCCTTTCTTTGAAAATTTCATCCCTAATGCGCACTGATGCCCTTTTATCTACAGTCATCTTTTTTAAGGGATCCAATCTTAAAAAGCCTTCCTCTTACAAACAGCCTGACGAGTTTATTGGAAAAGCCTCTGAATATAAAGATATCTTCTGAGCAGAGGTTTGGAAGACAGGGTGTTTCTATACTATGAGCTCAGACTACAAGTACAGCAGCACACAGATGCTGAGTACAGCTGATTTATCTTAACTCCTATGTCTATACTACCCAAATAACATGACCAGGTAAGTGAGGGGATGGGACATCCACACATCAGCACATCTCAAGCTCAGAAAATCTCCCTCAGGGGCCACTCCTGGGCAGCTTTGCACCAGCATGAACAGGACATCTTGTGAGCCAACAAACACCACCATGTAAGCCCAGCTATAAGAAAGCAGCTCCATGCAGGAACGCTGCGTATCCTAACTGAGAGCCACGCGATTAGGGCCAATGAGCAATGCATTAAAGTCAGCGCTATCAGCACCACAGGCCAAATGTGCTCCATCCTGCCTAAAAGCCTTCATGGCTGCCTGAGTTCATTTAAAATAAAAGAAACAAGCAAAGCAAAACAAGCACTTTTTCCTTTACAAGGAAAACGAAGTAATCTCTCCAGGTCAATTCCAAATGGCAGAGAACAATCTCATTTTACCCGAATATGAGCAGCACCTCCAGACTTCCCTAAGGTTCACTCCCCATTACTTACAACATATAAAAAGGGCAATTTAACTGAAGGAGTTTATATCTGGGGCTTCTTTCAGCACTGTTCACAGAAAATAGCAGATGTCAGTTAATGATCTTTAGACATTAGATCATAAACCACATTCATTTCGAACACTGCAATCGGAGTGATTATTTTTATATCACTAAGCAACATTCTCAGAGCAAGTTCAGGGTATTTCCTTACTGTTTCATTTAAATATTCTCTTTTGTTTAAGTTAAATACAAGAATATCAGGTAACTTTTTATTTCCTATTTTTAAGTTTACAGACTATTGGCAAGGTTCTTATCTTCCCCTCATCCCCTCTTCTCAGCAAAGCAATGTGCAAGCACAGTGTCATTACAAAGTGCAATATTTCTTCAGCTTCACAACACACCAACACAAAGCAGATGACATTTGTCCTCACCAAAACTCCGGATAAGCACTAAAACTGATTCTTATGAGTTTCCTTCCACACAGAGTTACACAGCTCACTGGTCCCCTCCAGGGGAATGCTATGTTTTAAACTCCAGACATTGAATACACTGTTTATTTGAAAGTGAAGACAGATGGGTTTGAGTCAGACTAGTGTGAGTATACTTGGATATACAAATATTTTAGTAAATAAAGAAATGGCCTTTATTNATATATAGGTAAGAAGAACATAAGCCTTACATGCACTTACATACACATATGTATGTATAGGCCCAGCTATGCATACACATCTATAACTACTTACATATATATAATAAGATGTGCTAAACAATATAATATAAATTAACACATAGACATACATAATGTAAGATTCTCTTTCATAATGTGAACTCAGATTCAGTTTTATCTAAATCTTTACTGGAAATATTAGCTAGGCCTCTGATTCTCTAGAATCACACTTAAAAAAATTAATTACATAATATATGCTGAGAAATGCCTAGATACATGACAGATAAATTAGTTTCATTTGAACACATGTAGTATATGAAAGAAATTAATTCAATAAACATTGTAGCTCTCATCCTGCAAAAGCATATGTAAGTCCCAGTGAGTTCAGTTGTAATAACTAAAATTATTCATGGGCAAAAGAGTTTGCAGATCAAGGCTATATATGCAATTTGGTTGTTACATTATGTTAATTTTGGATCTACTATTTCACCATGAAATCTGACAAGGCAGAATCATTTATGAGACATAAATACAGAGAACTGAATTATAGGGAGTCTTCTACATACATAACATGATCAATTATTAATTAACATTCTGAGATGAAGATATGTTGCCATAGAGAAATTTTTTTAAGGGCAGCTATTGACAATGTTGGTCATGGGCTAGGATCCTTTCTGTTCACTCTATACGGTCTGCAGTGATTTAAACACAGCACCCCAGGAACAACCATGCCCTAGGTATAATCTATCCGCTTGCAGTTCCTGCAAAGGGGATCCCCCTTCCCCTTGTCTCTCCATCACTGTTACAGTCACTGTAGCTGGAACAAGGCAAAGCCATGCATCACACTGCCCTGTTTAAAGGAAGATATAATCTGACCTCCTGACTGCTGCTATCATTCAGGTAGAGAATTACCTTACCCCTGATTAGATCCTGTGCTGATGTAGTTAGCAGAGCTCTGCTGGCATTAATGGAGTTGTACAGATCTGCATCTGTGAGAGCCCCGTCTCCTACACTCATATGAGAGCCAGACCAGCAGCAACCTGGCATATAGGTCATGTAGGATAGACTTCAGCTAATTTAGATAATCTACAAAATTGGGATTGAGTTGAGCATGCTATCTAGGCTTTCTCAGCAACATCTTTTCTTCTTTGGGGACTTAGAGGGGGTAACTCCTCCCGCGTACCACATCAGTATGGGTTCATCTCACTGATTTGTGAACATGTCCCGCTGAGCTAGTCACTTCCAGCTCCCTTCTCTGCTGACAGAGAGAAACACTTTTAGGGTGCGATGAATATGATTTATTTTGCATGTCTATTTAAAGCTGAGATGATTCCTGTCCTAGAAATGCCTGCTTGTCTCCACTGACTATGTGGGGTGACTAGCTCACATGTGGGTGACAAAAGTCACCTCCACTATTTGACAGCTTCATAAGCAACAGCGCTTACACTGAGCAGAATAAAACACAACTACCAAATGTTAACTAAGAACAAATATTGAACAGACTAATACTTGCATATCTGGAGATGTAGGTCTTAATGCAAGGCAACATTAATACTCTCTTACTCTGTGCTTTCTGGACAGCGTTTTGGGGGTATGATTGCACAGGAGCAAGTGACATTTCTGAAGAGCAGCAAAACATGCTTTGTGTCCTGTCTTCAGCAGCTTTTACTAGAGGAAATTTTTTAAGGGACTACAAAAAAACACGATTTCTCATAATCTTCCCCCTACAGGTAAAATCTTTCTGATCCCTAAATAGCCAGAAATTAGCTCCAACTGTGAAGCATAAAAATTAACATACCTCTACTAATATGTTTTCACTAACTGTTATAACTTTGGAACACAAATTTACAGATGTCCCAACAGGGCAAAACAGGATAAAACAGGATGCCCCAATAGGAAAAAACAGAGAAAACTATTTTTTCATAATGCTGCATCCACAACCTTACACGGCCCATGGGAGACACCAGTCTGCCGGTGATCAGGTCATGTCCATCTCCATTTGGCTTCATTTTGGTGAACCCTTAAAAGCCTTGTCCTGTGTTATCCATGGAGTTGTTCCCTATTCCCCTTCGGGGTGTTTGTGGTTAACATGGGAACAATGCATTTTCCTAGGTGGTTAATAAAAACTACAAAAGGAATCTACTCCAGATGAGTTACAAAATTCATGCCTTCACCATGACCTTGCAAGGATTAACATTAGAAAGCTTTCTCAAGAAAGAGGAGGTTAAAACAGATGCCAGAGAAGACAGTTGAAAATATTAGTGAAATGTAAACATAAATGCCATTAATAAATCACAGGTCCAGTACATAACTCCAGATAGCAATTCCCAGAAAGATTGTCCTAATCGATAATAAATACATAGCTCCTCTGGATTTGTTAATTTCTTTCAGAACAGTGTGGACCTACTTCCTAATTTCAAAGCACTGTCCAATAACTCTTTGTGCTATGTAAAGTACACATTTGAACATGCTGAATTCTCTAATTAGTCTATAAATACTTGACTTTTACCCACTGCTTTGGTAAGTGTGATAATTGCTGGGGAAAGGCCAAAGCATTTATGGTCAATCAGATGATGAGGAAAGGAATATGCCCCTTTCAGCGAGTAAAATGTAAGGCATTCTGTGGCAAGGCAGAAGCTATTAACAGGATCAATATTTCTCCTAGTACCTTAATAAATCATTATATCAAAGAACAGTTGCAGGATGAAGAAAGCCTCATTCTACCAACACGGATGCTTCCAAATCAGCAAATAAAACATCATTTAAATTACAAAGACCTAATTGGTGTACAAAGGCAAATGCCAAGCATAGAATACAGACCTCTGATTCTAGGCATGTAAGCATTTTGAATCATTAGTGAAGGAAAAAAAGCAGAAAGACAAAGAAACAGCTACGCTAAGAGCTCTCCGTGTGTAATTTGAAAATTGGTAAATATGCATGAATCCACCACACCGTAGCTGACTGATGGCACCATGTTTGATGTAGGTATCATACATGGCAGAAACAGAAGAGCACCTGGAAAGCAGGATGGCCTTTGGTATCTTCATTATTGTACTGAAAAGGAAACCCCTTGCGTTATTGCATTGAGGCTCTTTCCTCCTCCTCACCTTAGCTAGCTAAGAAAAAGTTAAGATTTGTAAACAGTAGAATGTGGGAAGGGAAGAAATATTCTAATGGCTACTTTACAACAAGGAAACTTCTCTCAGCAGACAGTGCACATCACTGCTTACCCGATATAGCTATCATCACACGTAGCCATACAGCTCTCTTAGCCTCATGACCCAGAGGGAAACTCTACGTAGAGTTACTTGGAGGTTTGTCCAAGAAAGAAATGGGGGACCACGTCCTGCAGTAGGTACCCCCCTTACATATATGGCTGTGAGAAGAAGATATAGCATATTGTGTTGCAAACCTACATGTTGCTATGGAGCAAACTAGTGCACAGCTTGTGAGCAAGCAGCCATCAGTACCTTTTTTGGAAATATCAACTCACAACACTTTTGTTCCATAGTGTTACCTTTCAATCTAATAGAGAAATTATGAAACCTAGTGGGGAAAGGGTCACCAGAGTAACAACTGCATGGGTTCCACCAGGGGAGAAATGTAATAGACTGTTGTGTAACTGAATAAATTGTGTTTATTCTCTTGTTTCAATAGTCTGCATTTATCTCTTTATTGAAAGATTATTATAGAAAAGAAAATGCTTCTCAGTTGTTCCTACTTTTGATTCCTGTCACAGCTTTGGAAGCTTGTTCCTAGTTTATTCAAAGGAAACAATTGTTGACTTTGTGAAGAAGAGTCAGTTGTTAAAGGAATTTCATTGTGGAAGTCAAAGTGGGTACTCTTTTGTTCTCCAGTTCATATTTCATAAGCTTCTAATTCCATAGAGCTCATACTTTAGAATATCAATTGTCACATGTCTGGAAAGCTGACATCTCAAGAAAGTAAATAATGTCAAAGAGGAGGGGAGAAGGAGCATCCTGTTGCTACATGATATCTTCTCTCCCCACTTCAAGTCAACAGAGACCTTTCCCAACTATCAAAATTCTATGGAAAAGCAGAGTTTTGGGCACATGGCAACTGACCTTGCAGAGAGCTAGCCACATGCCTTTCCACCATACAACATAAAAATGCCCAAATGTTTCATGCTCTGAGCTCTCTATAAAGATGTATTTATTTTCTCAAACTGTAGTTTATTTCAGAAAGTAAAATGGGGCAGTTTCTCCATATGTTTGTTGGCTGATCCTTCTGTTGTAGAAAATATATCAATCCTGCATTACAGAGCATAATATGCAACTTTAGTAATAAGGAAACTACTGTACTTTATATACTTAACTGCTTATAGGCATCCCAAGAGTTCTTGCTGTCTTCCTGGGGAGATTACGTATTCTTCAACTCATCTCATGCCTACTAACACATATCAACATAATATCTCTGGTAGCATCCCAGGATTATTTTAAAAAGAAGTTGGAAATACCCTTTCTGCCTGCATCCCAAGGTATTACTTTCTGCTTGGCATGTATCAGCTTTGTAGACTGTAAACCCTGAGGCAGGGACTACTGCTGTTTGTTTAGGTCCACAATGGCCTAAAGGCATCATCAGCTTTATTCATCAAATTATAAGCGGCAAAGGCATTGTGAGTACGACCCAAACTTTTGCGATCACGTCCAATGGGTTCACAGAGGAAGACTAATTAAGTCCATGTGCCCTTTCAATTCTATTATCATAAACCTCTTTTTTTCCAGTACAGTAAAAAGATGCAATAACTCTTCAAACAAATAACCAAGAGCTATTGGGGTTTTAGCAAATGAATTGAGCAAAGATTCAGGATTTTCTTATTCTAGTCAGCCTGAACAATTAATTAACAGCTTCCTTCTTTGTCATTAATTTTGTTGCCATAGTAGCCTCTGTAAGTGGTTTCTAACAAACAAGGAAGATTTATCTATCACATTCTAAATTGATCAAAAACTGAATGATTTTACATTCATTTTTATTCCATAATGACAGGTAAAGCACAGTGAATCATTACAACAGGGTTTTCTGAGAAGTCTAAGGTGTCAGTTATCTTAAAAAGCAATCTTAAAAAACAGACCCAGAGATTAAAAGGCAAGTGCCAGTTCTATGCAAATAAAAATATCCATTAAGGAACGAGAAAAATTTATAAATAATAAATAGAAAAAAGTTTCTAGAATTTTTTACTCAAATTAAGAATATTTTGCTTCAATATGAATACTTTCATACACTATTTTTTGCTCCAAATTCACAGCTGGTGAGAAACCATGGAGAAAAACATTGCAAGAGAATTTCCTAAAGAACAGAGTTTAAACTGATTAGTTGAAACAGAGGAATTTTTCTTCTCCTTTAGGTTGCTTGGATTGTAAAGAGAAGAGCAGCCCACAAGACAGAAAGCAGGGGGAGGAACACATCTTCAAACTAAATGCAGGCTAAGTTCTGGCCATCATCATGTGCTAGGGGTTTGGACATGTTTAGACAACTATAGGCTGCAACCTGCAAATTGGATCAATATGTTTCTTGCCTGATAAATTCCAGGAGGGAGATAACCGGTGCATTATTGGAAAAGATTTTTGTTGCCTTTCTTGTAGAGGACAAGGTGACAGATTCTCTTAAAGCAGTAACTGCTTTGTGCTTCTTCACAAAACAATGCTTTGAAAAGAAGAGTCATTTCAAACCTTGTCCAATCCATAACCTGTCTCAGCTGGAGTGGAGTGCAGAGAAGAGTTGGCAACATAGTCAAATTACTCAGATTTCCTTGACTAAGAAACTAGGAATAATCCCAGGGGCAAAATGCTCTAGTCACACCCATCAATTCTTTCCACCAAGGAAAACAAAACAAACATGAAGGCAATGGGACTTATGTTCCTTATTATGATATTCATTTTCTACAGTCAAACCCAAGTGGCCTTGCGTATTTTGTTATACTATTGATACCCAAAGTAATTGACTCAGCTACAGACTATAACACAGTTAAATCTTACTGAGATCAAATTTTTTGTTCTTTATCTCACTGCTTGAAAGACCTAAGGTGCAAATTTTCTGTCATCTCCCCTACTGATCAAGGAATATGAGCAGCAAAGTGTCGGGAAGATCATGCAGTCATGAATGTTGTGATGCCACAAATACAGAATGACATCAAGAACATGCAGAATCCCAATTTTCTATTAAAAATATTTCCATCAGTTTAAACACTCACTTTTCTTATTGTTCAATTTCTCTCTTGGGACAGGCCCCTATAAGCTACCAAACTGTGGAGATAAAATATGTTGAAATAAGGGGGCTAAAGAGCAGGGATTTGCATCTGTGATAACAGCACTGCACTGAGGGATAGCATTCTAGATGTTGGTGAGTAGCACAGGGCCCTATTCCTGACCCATTCCCCCTTCCACCACAATCCTCCCAGCTGCTTCTATTCAAGCATTTGCCTGGCCATACCCAAAACCATGCTAGGGTCATTAAAAAATCATCCTAAAAAATGGCTCTTTTAACATGAATCATTTCACAGATGCCATTTACAAAGAATCTGCTGAGCCTTTAAGCTCTGCTGAAGGGAGGGCAACCTCTGGTGCTGAGTGTGGAAATGAGAGCTTGAAGGCAGTATGCTCCAAGATCAGATCTGTATAACTTGGTATCAAAATGATATAAAAATGCAGCCTAAGAGCAAAGAGCAAGTCTGTTTTTCATCCACTGTGGTTATTCTTAACTGTACCTCTGTCTGTCCATCTATTACACCTTTAGTGGCAGAGAGGGGGCAGTAGCAAATTTGAACCCACTTTTGAGCCAGCATAAAAGTTGGAGAGAAGTCAGGAGAGGTAATTTCATTACTGGAAGTTTAATGAAAACCAGCAGCCGGACAGCGAAGCAACACACAAATTGCTGCCTAGGGAGAGGGAGGCAGGCAGAGCAGCTTGTGTGTGCCCTGCCTGGGAACAGTCGATGGGCAGGTGTGGGCAGACCTGCCAGCTGGCACAACGTGCTTCACAGCACGGGCTGCCCCTCCCCTGCAGGGACCTGAGGGAGAGCCAGGAAACCGAGGTGCGAGTTTTAAGGGACAGGGGACATTAATCCATTTAAGGAGGCATCCCTGCTTACAGAGCAATTTGTTGCCAGGGATCTGTGGTGCTTTAAATGTTGGGCAAAGTCTACCATAGCATGTGCCTGGGTGATGACACCAGCCTGCTGGACTCACATTAAGTGAACTGAGGATTGTTCTGCTCTGGGTCAGAGACAACTGGAAGCCAGATAAACTCACTAGTAGTGCCGAGGCCAAGTTAACTGCACTGAGTCAGAGCTAATGAACACTGCCAATCATGGCAATTTATTAGCTTGTTCTCAGTATCATGCTAACTGTGCTACACAGCTTCTGGTTGGCTTGGAAAACGGACAGAGGGAACTCCTCTGCTGTGTAGATACAAGCCCTCAGCTGCAGGTCTCTGGACTCTCAGTGAGCACCTGAATCCTGGTAAACTGAAGTGTAAACCGAGGATTCTAACTTTTTGGGAAATTCTGCAGAAGGGAGTACAAATGGAGAACAAAGGGAGTGAGGAAAAGTCTCTGAACAAAGGTCATAGGTTGCTAAGTTACAGTTCTCTACTTTGATTTAGCCTCCACAGTCTTTAGCACATCATGCACTGAGTAGTGAAATGGTCAGCAGTCCAGTGAATCCTCAGTACTTGCAGTGAAACATCTTCAAAGAAAAAAAATGTTGTCATGAAGGACATTCATGTAGACCTGTGGGGGATTTTTTTACAACTTAAAGACCTTAACATAGTATGTTGCATTTGTATATCCAACACTGGCCTTTTTTCTGAAAGCTTGCCCTGTGACACTGCAAGCTGCCTGCTGACTGTACTGCTCTTGACAAACTTTCCAACAGAAATCCCAGCTCACTTCAACCTACAGACAGAGCCATGGAGGTGGAAAAATCAAAGATGCATTAGTGGCGGAAGGATTGCTGGAGTGATCATTATAAAATAGGGCATTAATAGGCCTCTAGCATTAAAGGGGAATGCTCCTGGAAGGATTATATAGATATCAGAGGCTCAAAATGCTTCATGCCCCCAGAACAAGAAGCTTTCTCAGTATATCTACACTTCATCGAGAACAGATAGTGCATTTGATTGATCTCACTCATGTGTGACATGAGAACTTGACAGGAGCTTGTCTGCAGAACTTTATCCAGGATTTCAGAAACATTGCAAATAAGAAGGAATATTGGACAAAGGTATGAAATCCCATTACAAAATAAGCTATGTCTTTAACCTGCTACCCTGTAATAATCTTCTTTCCCTTCTCCCCTTGTTTCTCTACCACCTCAAAAGAGTAAAAAAGCTGCGTGAAGAGAGAATAAAAAAACGTAAGAACACTCAGGATATTTTCATGGAGTGACAGAAACACAGAACACTGTGACTAACTACAAAGGAAACTGGTGGCCCTAAAACATTAACAGGACAGCATTATGGAGAAATTAAGTCTCCTCTAAGCAAAACATTTTGGTATCAGCCAATTTTAAAAACAGGGTACACATTTCAGACTCAACCCTCTCTTGGGTTTAATATATGACCTTTGCTTTCAAGATCTGTGGCACCGCTGAAACGTTTTCCTTTGTTCTCTTTGGTGCTGGTTCTAGTTTCAATTAGATCAAGTCATGTTTACACTGAGACTCTAAGAATAGGGACATCAGTGTGCTATCTGTCAAATACTGTTGAGACTATCTCCCACTGCTCTTGCAAGTCTAGTGCCTCTGTGAAGTCCCATACTATGAAAATTGTCTTTCAAAGCCCTTCCTCTAGTTTGTGTAATGTTTCTATGCACTTTTGTTTGGGGCTGTAAAGGTAAAAAACCTTCCTAAGAAAACTGCTAAGTGCAATAGTAAGAAACTGCTATTAGCAATACTGAGAAGAAAGAGTTGGTTCGCCAGTCAGTTGGAGGAAAAGCTATTTTTGGAACCAGCAGCGATCAGAAAGACACAACAGTTAACACTGAAGAAAAAGGAGTAGCAATTCCACTTATAATAGGAAAAAGTAGATTAGAGAGAACTCAGATGGGTTAAAATTTTTCAGTTGTTTGGATCTTATGAATTTTACCCTGGAATATGAAGAACACTCACTGAGAAAATCTTAGAGCTGCTGGCAATTAACTTTAAAAGGTGAGGTCAGAAACAGTCAACCCACTCCATGGCAAATAAACAATTAGGATTAGTTTTGCTATGAAGGACCTGCAATAGATCAGAAGCTTCAACAGAATCACTGTCACATATGTATGAATATCAGATTGGAAATATAAAGGAGAATGTTATCTACAAGACACCTAAGGGAATTCTCCTTTTTCCCTTTACTTTGGAAAGACTTCAACCATAACCTTAGGTGAAGTATTGGATGCCACATTCTGAGGAGGATGTAAGCAACTAACAGTGAGTGCTCTATAAAACACGACAAAAAACTGAAAGAATAATTTGTTGATTGATGCAAAGAAGACAAAACTTGAGGAAACATGACAAAAGACCCTGAAGATATCAAATATGGTTGCAAGGAAAAAGGGAATAACCTCTTCCTGTTCACTGCAGGTAGGACAGAAGTAGCTTGCATGTTAAGAAAAGAAAAAAAGTATTTCACTGATGGTAGGGAAAATTAGGCATTGGAATCAACTGCCCAGAGAATCTCCACCAGTGGAGGCCCTCAGAAACAGAGCAGCCACAGCTCTGATGGGAAGAATGTCAGTACAGCTGAAGTTGCTGCAGGGCCCTCAAGCTACTTCTTAATTTTCTAGGATAATTTTAGGAAAAAAACCTGTGGCTACTTAGATGAAGAACAATTTTTTTTTAGTTCAAGGATATTTTGGGCAACAGTATGTATTACCTTTTCCTTGGTTAATTTTTAATAAAGTTCTGAAAGCTCAAAGTTAATGAGCAGCTTGACCCAAGATATTCTTTCATCTTTCTACTTTAATTTTTGCTCTTTGAGCAAACTGCCTGGTCAAGCTTTCCTCAGATTCTTAGAATACCTCTTGAACACAATATTCAGTGGTCTTTTGGGTTTTTTCCAAATGAAGGATCAATGACATTCAGTAAAAACACATTCTTTCCTAAATGGTTGCCTACAGACATTTTTGGATAATTTCTTCTATAGAGTCAACCAACCATATTAAAACTGATGGGGTTCCTTTAAGTTTGCTTTTTGGGTTTGGTTGCCCTTTTTTTTTTTTTTTTCCACCTGTGGCATCTAGTAGTTACTTTCTCTGCATTTTCCCTTTTCTGAAATGATAGTTGACCCTAGAAACGTGAGCCATTCTGGAGCAGTATATCTTATGATTCTCAATTCCAAAAGTGCTATGTGAGTACACGTGGCACTTATGGACATGGTTTAGTGGTGGACTTGTCAGTGTCAGATTAATGGTTGGACTTGGTGATCTTAAAGGTCTTTTTCAACCAAAATGATTCCAAGATTCTATGATTTGCTATCATGTTCACTAATCCAAAAAAATCCTTTAATATTTACTATTTGAACAGATAATTTTTCTTCATACTTCAGCTGAAAAAAAGCAGGAGAGAAAGGACATAAACCTGCCAACATTGTGCTGGGCTGTGGTGGGAAAAAATAAAAGATTGTTTTTTAACTGTTCTTTTTGGTTGTCGCTTGGCCACCTAAATAAACCTTGTTTTTTAAGTATTATCTCTTCAAATTTCACTGCTGTTTCTGGAGACTTGGACTGTAGTGGTGACAGAGGGTTTCTCACTTGGAGCAGATATTTTATCTGCCTTTCAGAAGTGAAATCGATTTGTATCTTAATGTATATGGCAACAGACTTTCACTGGAGCTGTAACTTATGACTTTTATCTTGCCGTGACACCTGCTTTGGTCAAGGGGATTACTCCTTCTGGAAGGTGTCAATACTGATGATGTTCATTTGAGCAGCTGTCCTCCTTCTTCTGTTATTATTATTCATGATGTGTGACTGATTCCTCTGAGGGCCTTAGGCATCGAAAACTTAACAGCTCTTTGCTGTCTTTCTTTTAGAGGGATCTAAATGGACAATTACTGTTTCTGAAATGTGCTATGGCCACCATTTCACCTCATCTGTTGTTCAGATATCTCTGTGCAGCCACAATGTGGACATTGAAAAGGTGCAGGATGTGTCATTATCCATATGCTGAGAGCTATCTGTTGCACACTTAATGCTTCTCCAACAATGTCATTCATTACCTACTATCATAACGAGAGAGCTTAACAGATGGAATAGGGAGAAGAGACACTAGCAGTGACCCCACCTAGACATAGCTGAGGCACAATATGGATTGGGGTAATTTTAACTGAGGGTGTAGCTCCATAACTAATCATTGAGTTTTTAAATTCTGGTCTTATTTTACATAATTTATATCCATCTGAAAGTCATATTGACTATATTCACTTCTTAATGCTGGAAGAGACTACATGGGGTGGCACTGAAATATTCCCTACTGGAAGATCAGATAAACACCTCTCACTGATTACCTAGACAACTTTGCTCTTGTTGGTAATGAAGGCAAATGAGCAAAATTATCTTTGGTGTCCATAAGGTGTTCTTGACTGTTGACACTAGAGATCTCCCTCCTCTTGATGTTATGTCCTAGGAGTTAAGATCAGCATAAATTATCATCTAATTGCCACTCTGAAGCAGAAGATGAAGGCACTGGAGTGAGGCTAGTAAAGAGCCTTACTCCTAATTTGAGTCTATGAACACGGCATAGTTTGCAAGAGCTTTTCAACTGTTCCCATTCTTCTGGGCAGTAGCTATCATTAACATAACACGAAGGTATTTAAGGATGTTTTTGGGCTGCTTTTGAGAGGCAGTACTTGTCACCATTCCTAAAAATACCTTGAAAAGAACATAAAAGCCAGTGGAAGGTCAATCGGCTGTCTGGGTGGGTTGGTTGGTTTGTTTTCCCTGCATCCAAATTCATTTCAGTCTTTTGTAGTATCTTTGGCCCCAGCTCTTACTCAGGTGAGCAAAACCTCATTTTAGTTTTTCTAATAATTGCTTGGTCTGTGTCTTGCTGTGGACAATAAAAACCAGAGCTGGATGGTCACAGATGCTCTGAACTATCATTCAAAAAGAAAAATGAAAAATATATATAGAATCACAGAATTGTTAAGATTGGAAAAGACTTTCAAGATGATCAAATCCAATCAAGCACATCCATATCCATGTTCACCACTAAACCATGTCCTAAGTGCCACATCCTGACGTTTCTTGAACGCTTCCAGGAATGATGATTCCACCGCCCCCCTGAACAGCCTGTTCCAAAGCTGGACAATCCTTTTCATGAAGAAATTTTTCCTAATATCTGATTTAAACCTTCCCTGATATCCAATTTAAACCTTCCCTGGTGCAGCTTGATGTTTTTCCAGTCACCCTACCGTTTGCTACATGGGAGAAGAGACCAACTCCTACCTTGCTTCAGCCTCCTTTCAGGTAGTTGTAGAGAGAAATGAGATCTCCCCTGTGCCTCCTTTTCTACAGACTAAACACCCCCGACTCCCTCAGATGCTTCTCATAAGACTTGTGCTCAAGTTCTTGCACCAGCTTTGTTGTGTTTATATTAGCTTGCACATACAACTCATGACTTGGACATAACAGTCTTTACAAAATCACAGTCTGGCTTCAGTTTCCATTCTAATAAAATACAATTGTCCCTCTGTGGCAACTTTGTGTGATTTACTTCCCCCACCCTCCCATTTTATTCTCACACATTTCTTTCAAGCATCTAGCTTATAGATTTTCTCCAGCTACCAAATTATTTGGTTTCCATCTTTTCAGTATTTCAAATATATGCATCAAATGCACACATGGAACATTTCCAGGTAGTAATATCCCCTTTTCTTTCTTCCTTTTTGTAGTCAGGAAATTTACACATTAGGTGCACAAACATGACACGCTCCTCCATGGTTCTCGTTTGTGCATCAACTCCCTTTGCTTTACTTTGCAGCCTTCCACTGAAGTCTCTGACCGGACAGCTAAGCACTGAGCAAAGCCTGATAGCACAGAGGGGTTGGCCTTTCTGGCAGCACGGCTTTAAGGGAGGCATGTGTATCTAATGCAGTGGCAGCTGGTCCATATGAAGCACTGGTACAGAGCTCAAAGGCATCGTTGCCATGATTACATGCTCTGGTGGAAAAGTACTCTCCCTGGGCTCTTCCCTTCATTTGTCCCTCTCTCTCCCATGTTTTTTGACAGATTGGTATTTTGCCAGTTGTGATTTCTTCACTGAAGAAGCAGGAAGACAATGGAGCAGTGCTCCCTCCACCAAACTCCCCCAAGAGTCAGCCCAGGCTGACAGTGTGCCCAGGAAGTTGGAACAGGAAGACAGAGCAGAGGAGCCCAGCCCCAAGAGTCAGGGGTTTCCCATCCCATGTGGTGGCTGTGAACTGTTTTCACCATTTTTGTTTGTTCCTACTCCCTGTAAAACCAAGACACTTGTTTTAACCATAGGAGTGCCAAGGGCAAGGGTTTGAGGACACCCTAAGAGGCATTTAGTGACACCAACAGAAAAGCTTAAGAAACTCCAACAAAGCAGGAACAAATAATAAAGCTTCACCCAAACCCCAGACTGAGAATTGATGAGTTCAATCTCCCATCAGACAACTGCTGTGTAACTGCTGTAACTGCATTATAAATGTGTAATATGAAAAATACATCTGTGATAGCATTCCTATTGATGTAAATATCTATTTCTTGTAATCCTCTTTGATAATACCTCAGGGCAATACTTTCCAAGGGGAAGTTATACCTTCTATCTCCTTTTCAGTAGAACTGTCTTGCCTTTAAACTTAATTGGCTTTATAATGAAGATGCAACACACCCATATCCAAAAGACTTTGTGCCAATTAGTATATATACATCTATTAAGTACACATATCAAGTTAATATAATATTTATCCTCTTTTTTAAAGGAACAATACTAATTTGCGTGCACATCATGATTCCTCAGGAATGTGAACAAAGCCATTTTTAACATAGGCTTTATACGAATGATGCCTAAGCTTTCTCCACGTAGCAGCTGTTGACCACATTTGTATCAAATAATTAAGACGCAGGCCCAACCACACTTTGCTTTGGCAATTTCAGCAGTAACTCTTGGAAGTCTTAGGTGAGCTGTGATTCAAAAAACACTCACAGACAGGTCTGAAAAGGAAGATTTTATAAAGCTGCTGTTGCTGCTAGTGAGGGATTTACAACCCAAATGCCAACATTGCAACTAGTTTTCTCCCTTTATCCTAAATGTCTTTTGGCGCTTGCACTTCTTTCTCTCCAACCCCTGACAAAGAAAACCACAAATTTTGCCCTAAGGGATATCATCATTAAAGAAAGAAACGGTGCAGTCAAAGCCTTAGGATGACACAGATCATTCAACAGTTGTTCAATTACACTGAAAAGCTACTTATTTTTGAACACAGAGCTTTCACTCAACACAGGCCCAAGGCATCACTATCAGATTTATCTCTGCAGTATCTCAAGCAGTCTGAGGTAGGGCTTTTGCTCATTACAGAAGCTGTAGCCTTGTGTGAGGTTTACATCTAGGTTCAGAGTGTTTCTAAAGCATCCTGGATCTGTGTTGCCTTTAAAAGACATTACCAAACCATAATAATTTCTAAGAAAAAATTATAAGTTCTTTTGGATACCTTTCCTCCCCTAAATCCACCTGATTTTTGTTTTGTTTGTGGTTTACGGGCCACTTTCCCTGCAGAATTCCTACAGATTAATAGAATACTATGTGACTACAGAGGAAAAAAGGAAAGCAGTAACACCCGAAGTACTCCAAGGCAAACTCAGCAATTGAAATGCAACAAATTCCAAAATTAATATTTAGGACTGCATACAACTCCCACAGACCCTGAGTGTGACCGATAGCAGGGCATGACCACCCAGATGGAAAAGTTGATACCCATAGGTTTTTCTGAGAAGTTTTCTATAAAAATGCTGCTCAGTACTACCTTTGAAAGCAGTAAGAAATCAAATTTTTCACTGTTACACAGCTGCATACAAAAACATATTGAAATGCAAGGGAGTGTTTTCTACCCTCTAAATCAGAGCAATTGTGGGCCACAGTGCTTATAACACTATCGTTTCAGCTGACAAGGACATAGCATAAGCTACAGGCTGCTCACTGCTCCTTGCCATGCTGATACTACAGCTGAGCCGTCATTCTGCTCTTTTTACAATCTATTAAATATAAGCTTTCTTTTTTTTCATTTTCTTAAACTTTCCATGAACCTGAGCTCCTCCTGACCCAAAAGCCTCAGTAATTCTTCTGACCCTTTGCTAAGTGTTCTTCTTGAAACATCCACAGCTATAAGTGCGGGTCAGCTGCTCACATATTAGCAACCTGGGTGGGAGCAATCGATTGCAGGGCCTTTTAGGGTAATGAAGTTTCAAAACACACTGGAAGACATAGCAGTGAGAAGTAAATGATGTACAGATCCAATTCCTTTCTGTGGTTCAACCCTATAAACTGCAATAATTCACTTCAAAGGAAAGATCAATGGGTTACTCTACATCTATACAACAGTAACAGAAGAGAGTTATGTCCTAAGCATATTGCAAGAAACAAAAATAATTTTTCACAACGCTTTCTCCAGAATATAATTTGATATAGTGTGCATGCATTTAAGATAAAAAAGATTACAAGTTAGCACAGGTGTCTACATGCTGAAAAAGTGTCCTGGTTCCATCCAGGACAGGGTCAATTTTTGCAGTAATCAGGAGAGGGCATGGCTAGAACCCAGAGGTTATTCTATAACACATCACATCCTTTTCTGGGGATGGGGCAAATGTTCACTTCCAGGCCAGGGTAGCATGGCAGAAGGAGCAGTCACATACTGTTAGGGGTTTCCACAGGGTGAGCAATAATGTTTCTTTTTCTTGTACACTCTTTTATTAGTAATGTTGTTACTGGTCAATTTTTTATCTCATTGTTGTTTCCAGTAAAGTTTTCTTCTCAACCCATGATCTTTACCTTTTGTGCTGCCAACGCTTTTCTCCAGCCCATTGCAGGGGAGGGGGAGAGGAAGGGGGGAGTGAATGAGCAGCACATGGCTTGGAGTGGTTTCACTGTGAACACTAAATTGGAGAATACCACTCCTAAACCACTAAAAAAAAAGTGAGAATGCAATACAGTTTACAGACCTGTATGCAGGAAGGTAACCTCTCAGTGGACCCATCACAGTATTTCCAAAGGAACATTACAAATTCTCATGGCCAATCCTGCAAAAAGTGGAAAGAATAGTTAAAACTAGAGAGTTTCCAAAGGAAAAGCAAATAAGATCAGCTGTTTCCTTGGATACACGGTGCTAAGTGTCAGTGCAGATTTGGTTTAGAGGATGTTAAACATTGTAAACCACAGAAGCAGCTAGATCATAACAATTATTTCAATATAGCAAAGTCCAAGCTAAATAAAATACAAAGTGGTTAGTTGTTTTTAATGACAAGTTATTGAAAACCATCAGGGTAAAAATGCAATGAATATGTGGGACTAGATTAGAAAGAAAAGAAAAAAGAGAGAATACTGCACCAATTTATATTCCCTTTGAACTGTCTGTAAGACAGACCTTAAAGTGCATTTTCAAACGTATAGCATATCAAAGAAGCAGACATTTATTTCTAGCCATGGCACTTCTAGGCTTTTGGCAAATGAAACCAGAAATAGTCTAGTGGAACTGTGCTGTGTGACAAAGCATGTACTGACGGGTTCTGCCCAACATCAATAAACAATTGTTTTTCGCTTTAAATGAAGAAAAGAATTTCAGCAGTAAGCAAATGCCTCACATCTTGCATGAATTCTTCAACAGAATCAAAACAAACCTGTCTTTTCCCACCTCCTGCATGTGCTATTTCAAGTCAAAATGTAAGTCATATTCCCTGAGATCTGTCAGTTGCTAAGTTCGAACATGCCAACCATGATACCATCATACAGAAGGGATGATGATGATACACAAGACACTAAAGCTTTCTGCTATAATCCCCTCTGAAATCCACACCTGTTGTTGTAAGGATAATTATCTGGGTATCCCTGAAGCCAATTTTTGCATTTTTCATATAGAAATCACCTCTTGCATAAGACATGAAATTTAAAATAATTCCCTTCAAGGATATCATTGAGTCACTCCATTATCTCTGGTACAGATATAAATTATGCATTCTTTGATTCTCTTTAAAATTTTAGATGCACAAGGGGACAGAGAAACATGTAAATGGTACTAAAAAAAAAAAACATTCAAGAAAGAAACAATAACTTGTATGGTATTAACGGCTACAGTGCTCCAAAGGTTCCCTGCCCG
The DNA here is from genome assembly GCA_013396735.1 of Grallaria varia. Taxonomy (NCBI): domain Eukaryota; kingdom Metazoa; phylum Chordata; class Aves; order Passeriformes; family Formicariidae; genus Grallaria; species Grallaria varia. Next base: position 682,899 of record VWZG01002506.1, on the reverse strand, counting down.
GTCAAGAAAAGCACTGAAACATAACAGCAGGCCTCCATGCTAATGGCTGCTAGTGACAAGGACTCATTGAATGTCAGTGCTGCACATACTGTGTATTGTTCATTTTTCTTATCTGTGTGACCTCTCCTTTGAAATGACTGATGAAATGCCCCTGAATTAGCATCTCTGCTTCTGGGCATTTGCCAGCAAGAAGGCATTTAGCAACATCTCTCATAAATACATAAATAAAGCAAGAGGGAAAAATCATAATCTTAGCAAAAAAACAGTCATTATGCCTGTTAAAGAATACTCAGTGGGCACTGCAAAAGGGCTGCTTCTCTGAAGCCTCCTTGTTAGGTTATTTTATACCTTTATGCCCTTTAAGAGTACTGCCTTGTCACAATACGTGCATTCACATTTCAGACTTGGCTAACATTTTCATAATTGGTGTGAATAAAAAGAAATAGCTGTTACTGCAAGAAAAAAAGAAATGCCTCTGTTCTGATGCCCTGCTGCTATGATGACCTATTTCACACTAGCATCTGTTCTCTTCTCGTGAACCACTCCAGATGTAAGCTGGCAAAACAGCACTGCAAGTGTGTTACCCAGACATCCACTGAGTGCTGCAGATGTTTTCTTCCATGCTTCACGTTTAATATGTGCCTGATTAATTTTTTCATTATTATTTCAGCTACTTGGCCCACAGATTTTCTATGAAGTTCACAGGATCCAGGCTCTAACCTGCATCCATAAGGAGCAGCTCCCTTTGAGTGAACAGGTTCTTTAATGTCTGGAATAACCAGTCAACAGAGCCTGGGTCTGAATTGCCAAAAGAAATGCAAACTTCAGTAATCTATTACGTCTTAATAATATTTGCCTGAGGATTTAACACAATGTTCATTTCAATTTCAAAATTACAGATATTTGTAATATTCAGATGCATCAGTCTGACCAAAAATATTATGCCCGATCTCTGCCTCAAGCCCTTGACCTGAATGAGGTTAGTGACAGGGATATGAATGACTTGAGCGGAAAATGAAACACAAAAGTAGTTTTATCGTGAAGTACAATATTTCTTCTGTCACTTAGCCATTTTTTTTTCCTCTCAAAATTACAGGGTAGACTGCAAATCTTCAAGTCTAGCAGCCACTACGACAGCCTAAGTGCCATTTAAAAGAATAATAATTTATGAGGCGCCTTGGTAGAATAGCAAAGGTCACAGAGGAGACTCTCCAGGGAGGAGAGGATGACAAAGGTTACAGAGATGACTAAAGACTCGCCTACAGGAAGGGATTTTCTTGCAGGGAAGATGTTTTCTTGCAACAGCTTCATCCTACCTAACACACAGTCACTCCATCCAGATCAACAGTTTACCTTTAAGTTAGCTATAAGGCATTACTTACAAAATATACTTCTGAAATTTGTGGTTCAGCAGCTTAGCAGCTTGGCAGTGTACCCAGGACCCACTGAGGTGCTGGCAGATGGAAGACACTGTTGGCCTGTTGGTCTGTCCCATGAAGCACAACAGGATGCCTAGTGACTAATTTGATCCCACCTGGGACATCAAACTTGAAAAATCTCTGAAGTCTTTGAAAGCCAGTCCCCACAAAAGTGCTGTCAGTACCATTTGCAGACCTCTAACAGACTACCACGGACTGGTGCAGTTTCTCTTAGAAGGAATGGTAAGAGTGGGCACATGAGGAGCCTAAGACACACAGTGGACACATTACTCCTGGGCAGTTGTAAATTTGTGCACCAGCCATCACACTACAAAGCAGCCTGGGCAGCTTTTTCTTGACACAGCTACTGCATTCTCCTCCTTCAGCTGCCGCAAGTACAGAAAAAAAAAAAAACAAACACAAGGATGAAGACAAGCAGGAACAACTCTTTTTGGCACAGGTCCACTCTTTGCAGCATCATATCTGGGTTCATAAAATACACATTGACTGGTGGGAGAAGCTGGCACTGCAAACCTGAGGGTAACCGGCAGTGTCTGTAGAACATCAGAATGATAAAGAATAGCTTAACCTGAAGCCAACATGCAGGACAACTCTTATCTCTTCAGAAATGTGTGGCCATAAACATTTTGAAAACTGACAGTTTCCAACTATTCACAATCAGCTGTGGGAAGTTTCTGCAGCTGGATCAATGCTAGCACTTGTGGAGGGGCTTGGCACAGCTCTGAAGGGTACAGCTGTAGTATGTACTGGTAAAGAAGAGGTTCCTGATTGCTTTGAGTATAAATAATTATGCTTAATTACTGTAGGATAACTGCTAAAGCCCATCTTCCTGTTATTTGACCTCCATGCCAGGCCTCCCAGTTCACAAGAGGTATATGACAACTGCATAATAATTCAGGTAGATTATCCAAGCAATATTTGGGGACTCTTTAGCATGGAGTGCCTCGCCAACACTGCCTATGGAGACTTTCTGCTGTGCCTTTTGCAACCAGACTTGCCTATCTCGCATCGGCCTCTTTAGCCATCAGCGCGCTTGCAGCAAACGTGGGTAGAGCCCTTCCCAAATCTTCGTAGGCGAAGCCTAGCCATGATGATGATTTGGGGACTCTTATCTATTTTCTACACTAAAATAGGGCAATTTTATGAAGGGGACAAATGCCACAGACATTCATACTATCTTCATTCCCTTGCTCTAGCAGTCCCTGGTCCATCACAACAGCTGATGAAGCCTTTGGCTGGCTGTTCAGATCACAGAACATTTTTGCGGACCCAAAACTGCATGCTGATGACAGCAGAGTGTGCCTTTGGGAAAGGAAAGGGCAGAAGGCAAGTGGTAGGCGGGATGCAGCTGAGCAAGACTCCAAGTGTAACAGCATCTTTTATTCTGCACATCACCTGCAGGAAGGAGGGACCGTCACAGAAATGTTGCAAACACAACAAATAACCCAGGAAATGCCCACTCCCAAGTGACAATCCACTGGGCATGCTGCCAAGCAGTGCTCCTGAACCTGCCCAAGAAAGGAAACCAGCATTTCTAACATGTGCTTTGCTCAACACTTACTGCCACTTACTCCAGCGCAGCAGCCCGCCCTCAGTGCCAAGCCTTGGTGGGCTCTGTGTGTGGGATTTTATACTGTCCTGTGTTGGTTTTGTATGCTTTGTTGTCCTTTATTAATTTTAAACAGGATGGGGGGGATGTAAATTCACCATTGGGGATATGTCACTGTTTGCTCAACATGCTTCATATACCTTTATTAATTTTGTATTGCATGGTGGATGTGATTTCATTCCAGGGGGAAATCAGGAATAGCAAAAGGTCTTTCCCACAGCAGGACAGCAATGGGAAGGAGAGGTTATTTTTCTGTGGGTTTATTTTGAGTGATTTGTATGCATTCGTGAGCATCTAAAGCTGAAGAATCTGAGCTTTCATGAACAGGCAGTTTCAGGGCCATGACCCACTGGTCTAAAAAGGTTGATTATCTTAATGCAGCATTTGTTATTCAAGTCTTACAGCTTACAGTATACTTTCAAAGCAGCAGATTATGCCTTTTTATAGTGCAATATCAGTATGTAAAGAGGGAAATTTAAAAGTTTTCAAAATTAAGGATTATTTCCAAATAAAACTTATTCTTCTACAGTACAAATACAGAAACACCACATGAACTACAAAAAGGTTGTTGTTTGACACAGGTACACAGGGTTTAACTCTTTACCACAAAGTTTAACTTGTCATTGCAAAAAATGCCTCTATCTGTGAGAACAGCTTGGCAGCCTGTCATTTCCAACACTGTGACTCCCGTTTCCCCAAAAAGCCAATGCTTGGTTTGGAGCAAGCGGGGACACTAAATGCCCTGGACTGCTGGAGATGTTGCAGAGTTCCTTATTTATAGATAGATTTTTGCTATCTAGTTGTACTTCACTAGGCAAGTTAACACTCCACCATAGCATATCCAGTTGTTTACAGACTCTTGGACCTAATATATCTTTATTCACTAGCATCATGACAATTAAGAGAATATCCCCTCGATGTTCTACTTACTTTTCTGAAAAATAATTTCCAATGTGAAAAGAAAATTCATGCATCGTTCAATTGCCAGACATTCCCAGGTTGCAACTTCTTCATACTCAGCTTGCTACATGGTGGGAAATAGTAAACAGCGGTGTCCTGATGGGTCTGGATCTTTCATTTATGACAGCCAAAAAGCACAGAAACAATAGATGCTGTTTATTGTTAGTTTTTCATTGCAACAAATTTCAGCCTCACTTCAGCATGTATTTTTTCACCCACATTTCAGCAATGCCAGGTACAGAGGCTGCTCCACTTGTGGAAACCCCTGAACATGACAGGTCTCTCTTCTACTGACTTTTGTAGCTCATCTCCAGCTCCACCAGCACCCAAAGAATGTTTACTGCACGGGGAAATTCAGATTGTGATTCCCCTGTACTGTTGGGTTCTCTGTGACTCCTTGTACAGGGCTCTGCTGCAGAATGGGGACTATGAAGTGAAGTCATCAACGAACAGCAATTTTGGGACAGCTTGCTGTATAAGGAAGGAAGATGAGTATTCTCTTGAGTGGTCTAATGCTTTTGTTTACCCTTCCCAGGCACCTGTGACATGAAGGACATCTGACCAGACAGGAAAGACCTGTTTTACTGATTAGAAGATGCCACAGTAAGATTTATACTTTTAAATAAAGACTTCCTAGGATTTATGCTGCTGAACAATGCCTTACTGAGGCTGCTCCTCATAACAAACTTCACATGGTGAACTGAATTATTTGTTTGAGCAAAGCATATTATACACTTGAAAACTAGCTAGCTCTCACCTCACATGTGCAAGTCATTCTTTTCCCAACCTGGTACATGAACTCCTTGTGTGACTGATGGCAAGGGCAGAAAGTTTCTGCACTGAGAAGCACAGTTCCCATTTTGAGTACCAGAAAGGGCAAACTGCTTCAATTGAAAAACGAGGGAGAAAAACAGGAGAGAAACGGGCTAGGGGACTGCAGCTGGCTGCCACGGGCTCTGTATGTCAGCGTTTTTATACCTGCTGAATACAGCCGGATTTTGAACAAGTGGGAGGAAAAGAGGAAAGGCAGGCTCACATCCATCACATTCATCCAAGATGATAACATGCAGCCCAGGGAAAAAGTAATAAATACCAGGTACATGTCACAGCACACAATGCCAACAGCCTTCAATAAATGCTAATGCAATAATACTCACTGGCCTCCCTGCCGTGCCACCAGCAGCCTGGGTGTTCACAGGGACTGAAGGCAGGCAGGCAGGCAGGCGGGCAAGAAGCAAAGGAAGACAGGCAGCCCTGCCTAACTGTGAGCATCTTGACTGGGATCCTGCTTATTGACCTTATGTGGGGGTACAAAAGTCAGCCAGCGCTCCACATTATTTGTCTATTAGCTGTGTCCTTGTTTCAGCTGGGATAGAGTTAATTTTCCTCCTAGTAGCCACTACAATGCTGTATTTTTGATTTAGTATGAGAATTTGGATAACACAATGATGATTAAATTGTTTCTAAGTAGTGCTTTCTCTGAGTCAAGGACTTTTCAGGTTCCCGTGCTCTGCCAGTCAGCAGGGGCACAAGAAGCTGGAAGGAAGCATGGCCAGGACAGTTGACCCAAACTGCTCAAAGGGATATTCCATACCATAGAACATCATGCCTCATATATAAAGTGGGGGGAGTTGGTTGGGAGAGGCCAATTGTTGCTCAGGAACAGGCTGAGTCAGTGGATGGTGAGCAAATGTATTATGCACCACTTCTTTTTCTTGGGGTTTATTTTCTCTCTTTTTCTTTTTCATTAAAATTATTACTATTATCATCATTAGTATCATTATTAGTAGTATAATTAAATTTTATTTTGCTTCATTTATTAAATTGTTCTTAACTCAATCCATATGTTTGGCTTTTTTCCCCAGTTCTCCTCTCCACAGGGAGGGGTGTTGAGAGATGGGGTGAATGAGCAGGTTCATGATACTTAATTGCTGCCTGAGATTAAACCACAGCAGTCCCGGACAAGCTGCAGGTGAGCAGTGGTATTCTGTGCCCAGTTCCTCTCCAAGTCCTCCAAAAATAGAAAGGAACTAGCTAGAGTTACGGTTTCGGTCCTTCACCTTCCTGCAAGCTATCTTGCTCTCCTCTTTCAGTGACACCGTTTATGAAACTCTGGAGCCAAATTACATTCTGCTGTTGCGTCTCTTCATCCTGGAGAAGAGAAGGCTCAGGGGGACCTCATCACAGTATTCCAGTACTTAACGGGCAGCTACAAAGAAGACAGAGGGTCTCTTCATGAGGAGACATATGGAAAAGACGAAGGGCAACAGGTAAAAGTTGTAGCAGGAGACATTTCATCTTGACATAGAAATGAATTTTTTACTGTGGAAACAATCAACTACTGGAACAAACTCCCCAGGGATGTGATAGAGTTCCTGTCTCTGAAGGTTTTCCAGATGCAATTGGACAGGGTGCTCCTCTAGTCTGCCTTTCCCACAAAAGGTTGGACTGATAATCTTTCCAGTCGGAGTTGTTCCATGATCCTATAATTAACTATCCCCTCAAATGCTGCTTTTCTGGAGACTGATTCCAAGAGCTTCTCATCCAGACCTTCAAGGCTGCCCATACCATCTACTCTCTCCCTCTGAGGCTAAGATTGTCATAGAACAATTTACACTGGAAGGGAACCCTGGGGGTCCTCTGGTCCACCCTGTAGCTTAAAGAAGGTTAGTCAGGGTCTTTCTCAGTCAAACTGAACATCTTTGAGGTTGGAGATTTCACAGCGTCTCTGGGAAATTTGTATCAGTGTTTGATCACAACCATGGTGATTTTTTTTTTTGCCTCCAAATATATATAACCAGAATTTCAAATGTTCCAAACTGTGTCTGCTGCTTTTCCTACCATTGTGCACCTCTGAAAAAAGTCTGACTTAGGTATCCCCTCCCATTAGATAGTCTTAGACAGCAATAAGATTCCCCCATGACCTTCCCTTGATCTGAACAGTCCCAGATCTCTCCACTTCTCATACATTCTATGCTCTACCTTTGCTTCAGTCTAACTATGCCTTTCTTGGACTGGGAAGGTCAAAACCAGACACAGTACTTCAGGTATGGTCTCACATGTGCTGAATGAAGGACAGTTATGACTTTCCACCAAGCTAGATCTAGCTGAAAGCGTCCAGGAGGCTGCAAAGCACAGAGCCAGAACAAGAAGTCCTACAAATATGTGCCCAAATGTGAGAAAAATACACAGACTTGCTATGAGTGGAAGAACACTGAAAGAGGGAGATGAACGTTGGCCACCAAAGCCCAGAGCAGTAGCAGGCACACAGGTAAGACAGACCAACCAGCTACTAGAAACCCTATAGATATGAGGGGAGAAAGGTAGGGAACACTATAGTATTTCAGAGCACATAACCACCAAAATATTAGTACAAAGCAGCTTCAACTGATCTTAAATTACTGCCAATCCTACTAGGAATAAAAACAGCTGTTATTTGTCCATTATAATATAATAAGGAACTGTATCACGCAAACACAGATTTCCTTAATATCAGTGTAACATGATTAGACACTGTATAGCACCAGCATGAACCGATCATAAAATGGGGCAAAAGTGGTATTAATCAATTTACTGCAGAGGCATTTCTGTAACACAGTGTACATATATACATACAAAAAAGACTGCAATCCATGCAGTCTTTGTCAAGAAATTACACATATGCATCTGCTATCCAGACCAACAGTACCCTGCAAATAAAATAATTCATTGCTTGGCAAAGCTGCATCTCCAATACAAAATACTGCCACCTCCACATACTTTGAAATAAGACTGCTAATAAAAGGAGGGAAGAACTTCTAAGAGATACCTAGAAGGAAGCACACATGCACGTAGGAGGAAAAACAGTGATAAGTCTACCACCTTTGTGAGTAACTCCCTCAGGAAAGAGTCATTTTAGTATTAAGACCATGAAGTTTGCCTGAGACATGGTAGCAGTAGTAAGTGTGGAGAAAACAACAGCCTGAAGGAGAATTCTTTTATCAGGACTGCAGATTGTGGCTGTACTAACAAAAAACCATTTTTGCATTACCAAGGTTTTTTTACAGAGGAAACACCAGAATGAATTGAGTCCATATCAAGAGGTGATCATAAGGAACAATGTAAGGCAAAACTTGAGTTTCTTCTTACTTTGTTACTGGAGAAAAAGAATGAAGGAGGTTCTTACATCAGGAATCGTGCTCAAAGCACTGCAGCAGCTGGCAAAAGTTACTTATCAGTTCAGTGATTTGGGAAATCTGCACATGAAACAGAAATTCTGGCTACCATTTAAGATATTATTCAGATGAGTAACACTCTACCAGGAATACTTTTCTACCAATGTGGGTTTACTATGCGGACAAGACTTTCTGCAAGTCCTTCTAGATCAGAAACATCGTCCGCTTCTTCCACTATCCCTGGAGGGAAGGCATTAAAATGTCAGTAGTTAATGAGTTACACAAACTCCCTAATTTGTTTGTTTGTTTGTTTGTTTTTAATTTTGCCCTCTCTTGCAAGAGGTGTATTCTGATTTCTCTTAGTACTGGTTTGTTATAGAGTTCCTTCAGAAAAAGTCTTGCCCTTGACCCTTGAGAAAAATTTGTGAAGTGATGACAAACAGTTTTACACTAAGAGGGAAATGGTCTTTTTGGACTGAACTGCCTTCTCTAAAACCAAGGTCCATGACTCTGGACACAAAATGCTTCTAGCAGGGGTAGAAGCACTTGCCATGTTTGTATTCATTTAAAGTAATCAGATGGGACTCAGGCCACAAGGTGATTTTTGGGGCTGGGAGATGTTAACAGCACAACTGAGATTGAAAATTGCTGTGTTAATCTTAGACTAGAGAAGAGTGAAGCCACAAGCTGGAAATACATTCTTTTTTTGGACAACAGACTAGAGGAATGAGCAGTGCTTGTGGGATTTCCAAAAGGCCTTTTCCGACTAGAAAAACTGCTAAGATGGAGATTTGCCTGAGCTTCTTGCTGGCCTCCACTTTCACACACAGTTGTTGTGTGTCACGTAATTAAGCCTGGAGGGGATATAAGTGCATCTCGCCATGCCAGCGTTAACATACAACAAGGGCCTGCTTGAGAAGAGTGGAGACTTTCTGACTATCCGTCAGCAGGAATCAGTGAGAACACCTGAGGGATTCTGTGACTCCTTGTCAACACAGTAACAAGCAGGCAGATGCCCTTGATGGAAGGAAGGTTCATTATTTTTGTGAATGGTTTTCCTATCCACATCACCAGCCAGATCACTTTCAGTTTGGCAAGCTGCCCTTCAGGCAGAAACCAGCCTGACAGAGACTTTAAAAACGAAAGTATAATTAGGATCTGTTAGATTTGGGATGTGTCTTTGCTATGTTACCACTGACTCTGGAGCCTGCAATTACTGGCAAAAAGCTTTCAGTATAGAAAAACTTGAACAAAATAAAAATACACAACTTCCCCTCTCCTCACCCAAAAGCAATTATATAACAGGGGATGTCCTCCAAGGGAGAATCTTCATGGCATCCTTACACATCTCTATAGTCTTGCACATAGAAAGACTGTGCAAAATAAGCCTGTGACCACTGAACACCAATGAGCAGCAAGAATTCTGTACTGGAATGAATTCTTCAAGCACTTGTTCTTGCACAAACACTAAAATTGCTAAGTGTCTGCACTCCAACAACTACAGATATGCATATTAAGGTCGTTTAGAACAAAACAGATTAGTCCTGTGCCAGTAAGTGTCTTGTATGTGCAGTTTTAATATGCTCATTGCTAAAGCAACTGTGCCATGAGTTAATAATGGAAATAATAACAAAATAATGGAAAAGCTGCATGCACAGACAGCTCTTGCATCGAAAACGTAAGTGCAAACAGAGGTCACCTCTGGAAAAGATGGAGATAGGACCTTCAGTAAACTAATCCTAAGAGCCATACTCTCAAAAGAACAGCAGTCATTTGTGCAGCTGAACTTCTGTGTTTGCAAGTACAAATGCATATTAAAAATCTTAAAATGAAGAAATAAGTGGGGGATGAAATGTCTTATAAAACGTTTCCAAAACCAGGGACAGTCTGCACATAAGACAGCCTACAACGGTTTTTGTACTCTGCAAATACAAGTGAGGCTCTTCTCTGAAATACAATCTTCTTTCTTACATGCTCTCCAGTTAGACTGATATAATTTAGTTTTTTAAGCTTTGGAACATAAAACCTGTTAAAAAAATGAGAAAGGGATTTCCATGGGGTGCAAGGGGGTCACAGAGAAAGCCTGAGCCCATTTTGAGAGATGGTTCACAAAACAAATCCTTATACATACTTTGACTACAAGTTTGCAAAGGCAATTCTCCAGATTTCTGCAAGGTTATTTCAGGTAAAGGTTTGAAAATCATACTGTTTCTTTAGATATTTGAGTTTATATCTAGTAGGAATTAGAATAGAAAGAAAATCTGTTTTGTATTGCCTGTCTGGAATCTGCCACCTCTAAAATCAACTTGTTAAAAACACTAGTTTCCATCTGCCAACAGCACCAGAGTATATATATAATGCTTTAAGTGCAGAAGAGGATACGAAGTCCATCAGAAATTCCATGCTATTTTGTTCAGGACGTATTTTCATGATGTTTCCTACAAGTTTCCAAGTGATGGCTGGGTCAGCAATTGCTGGCTCTAAACAGCAACCAGTTGGGTGTGGACTAGACAGCATGTGGACAGGAGTCAGGCTCAGGACAGCACTGGAACCAGAATGGCTGTATCTGCACTGGAAATAAGGCTCTAAGTTCTAAAGCATCTGCAGGATACACCCCCTCAAGATAAAAANAGAGAACCAAAAAGGAGACATTTGATTTAACATTTATGACTGAGATGGGAAGAAAAAAAAACACTTCTAAATTATTAGCTGCAATTTTGAGGAGAATATCACAGAAACCTTGTTTAAAGGTCCACATGCATGTAAATTGTTCTGTACAACTCAGCAGCACCCACTTTCATGAACAACAATATGTGGCTACAGACAGGCTTGCAGGTTTAAACTGGTTGCATTATTGGTGACATAAATTTCCTCCAATTAGTCACAGAGCTGGAAATGTCCTGCTTCAAATAAAACCCAAGAACATGTAACAGTTAATATGTATTGTAGGACAGCTCAGAAAGTCATATGAAAAAAGGTTTTAAAATATTTTTTTTCCACTGAGTAGCTCAGAGAAGTGTGTCCCTGACAAAGGCCCATAAGGACCAAAAACTCTGGTTATTTGTTTGTTTTTGCTCTCTACAAATGAAGCAAAATACAGTTAATGTATTATGCATGTCTTTCAGCATATTTTTATTTAGCCTGTTTTGGTTTGCTGTGCCTTGGGAACTTTCACTTTGTTTTGTTCTGCCTTGGGAACGTTGATTTGATTTTTTTTTCTGGTTAATAACAAAAGTGAAATATTAGAGCAGGACATCAACCAATCTACAGCATGTGAGATTTGTTTAAGTTCCAGTGAAACAGCCTCTCAAAATCTCTTTTCCACTCCCTTATCTTATCAGTGTCCAAACCACTCTCAACAAGCTGGCTTGTCACAGGAACAGTGCAGGCCAGTTGCTATTAGTCATTTCATTTCCCATTAACATGATCTATTGTTTCATTTGCAAGAGTAAGATGGACTTTTCCAGTAACACACTACAGGGTCTCAGTACTGCACAGTTTGGGTACAGAGACTATTCTGTGCCTTATACTATTTGAATTAACATTAAGGTTGTGCTTCAAACAGATAAGCTCATTAAGCAAAAGACACTTACTTCTCTGTTGTGACGCTTTTATTCCAGCTGCAGAAGTGAAAGAGTGAGAGTGAACAGCAAAGCTTATGGGGGAAAGAAAGGGAAGAGATGACAATTGCTATGAGATTAGACAGCTAATTACAGTCACTATATTCACAACTCAGTAGAGGCTTTTTATTTTATTTTTGGAGGGGGGAGGTATCTTTTGGCATTTAGCAGAAATTTGTGTCCCCTTGGGAACATACGGGAAAAGTGAGGAGTAAGAATGGATTAAGGAAAGCAGGACTAAAGAGATGGGAAAGAGGGCAGGGGTTGAAGGGTTTTGATGGGGCTGAAAATTAAGTTCCGAGTAAATAACCAACAGTGAGGCAAAGAGCAAAAAAAAAGAAGTTAGAAATTATGATTTGCAAGGGCAGGAGTACAGCAATGAGTGGTCACACAGCAGCACTGCGGGGTAGGGTAGGCTCTCTCCCAGCAGCATTCCTCTCTCTCCTGCCCTACCCCACCAGCTGGAGGGCAGAATCTATACACCACTGCTGCAATAAACTGGTATTTGGGTAGGTAATGTCTCCCTTCCTCTGCTCCCAAGAGGATATAGTCAGTCAGTCCTTAACTGTCCCAAAAGACTTTCAACATGGGAAAAAGAAGGAAGGGTGCCTACACAGACAGACTCATGGAGGCTCTGTTTTTATTTTCTGAGAGATGCACAGAAACTGAGAGCCTGTTTCTGTATGTTTAGTCAGCATGCACAAATGTGCTGCACTCCTCTTCATAAAGTTGCAAGACAATGTGGACTGAACTAGCCCTTTCCTGGCTCTTTGAAGGCTTCAAGCCTATAGGTACCATGCAGCAAAACAAGTTATTCTGAAACTCTCAGTGGAGAGATTGTCCCAGTCCTTCACAAGGTGGTGGAAGACTGTTCCAGGATGCCAACCTCCTCTGTCCTGCTGTTTGAGCACCAAGTCAGTGGAGTTCCTCTACTGTGAACAGCACCTGGGAGTGGAAATACTCTGCTATGGAACAAGAAATTTGAAGTCTTTCCTACATGTGACCCACCTACAACTAAGTTTTCCTCCTTCCTTTTTCTGGTAGTAATTTGTTTCATGTGCTAGGGGTTTTTCATTTATGTATGGCTGTACTCATTTATTTATTTCCCCTGGGTCTGGTGGGACCCCAAAAAGGTGCAAATTAAGTGCTGAAGAGAAGCTCCTCAGGTGCAAGCTGAAGGGATTGTCTGGCTGCCCAGATGTGGAAGAAAGGAAGAGCTTCAGTGTCTCACAATTAAATTAGTCCTGCCAGTTCCCATCCTCTCCCTTTCCTGCACTCTGCTCAGCTGTACTTAGTTGTACAGTTGTACTCTTACCGTGAGGCATCCCCTGGACACAGATAACAAACCTGAGAATCACACTCTGGTATGTCTGAACTGAACAGGAACTTTCCTGGCTCACAGACTTGGAATGAGTTCGAAAGGGCTAGAAAGATGGTACAGTAACCCTCAGTGGCAATATTCACTGGCATCTTGGTATCCCTCCTCTGATAAAGCTTCCCAGGGTACCTCATATGGCTCCTATAAGATCCACAGGAAATTTAAAAAACAATTGCTAAAGATTTACTGAAATACAAGATGTTGAAGTGCCCTTTTGGTGACAATACTTACTGTTGGGCCTGATAGCTGTCAGCAGCATGGACTGTAAATGCTGAAAGCTGAGATCAGGCTGGTAAACCCAGGTCTGAGAAGCAGCTAGCAAAATTGCTCAGGTTAACCCCAGGCTGCTCACCCGTGGTGCATATCTCCAAGTGAGGACTGCAAGTGTCTGTCAGGCACAGAGCAACAGTAAAAAGGAAAAAAAATTATTGGGAGCCCCTGGGAGAAAAACGCACCTTTTAGTAGCTCTGAAAAAAGTGCCTTTTAGCTGCTTTAGTCCTAAACTTTGCTGGTGACAAGCATTTTGAGACTAAAAGGTATAAGCTCTCTGACAAACAGCCCTGAAGCTGGACAGTACTATGGAGGCATCAGCTAGCTGCCCTCTAAAGGGGTCAGCCAGAAGCCAGTGTCAGGGATTCTCAGGCAACATGTGGCAGGACCATCTCTTCAAACTACTGCTTCTGCTGTCACTGCCACAGCAAAGCATGGGACAGCACTGCCAAATGCTGTGTTGCCAAGACCTGACTTTTTGCTTTGTGGTGCTGGCTGCAATATGAAAAATGTCAGGATGTTTTCCTGCCACTCCTCCTGCATTAAAGACAGATTTTTTTAATAAAACAGAAAATGGTGTAGTCATTATTAGACTACTCATCTGGCCAAAAACTTACGTCCATGCTTAGATAAAAGAGGGAGTTTCTCATTTGCCCCAGCTTCACCTGTAACTTAAATGAAGTTCTTCAGGGAAACAATCACCTTTTTTACCTTTCCTTTTCTGCCAAACCTAGCATCTGAAAGGAATCCCTCTCCCCTTTGATACTAGTTGGAATTTATTCTAATTGGTCTTCCTATACAGGCTTTTGGAAGTCTAACTACACCTTACTCACAGGATCTTGCCCCAGCTAAGGAAGCATGAGATGTCAACCATCTCAGCACATATTACCCAGCCTCACCACAAGCTCTCCTAACTCCAAATGAGCTGCCACAGTCACAGGATACAGTGCCATACTGGTTTAACCTGGGCCACAAAAGTTGCTCATTTGCATCAGTGTACTACTGCACACGATAGCATTAGATCTGTCTCTTAATAACCTAAATGAGACTGGGAATGGCAGCACTGGAGTGTCACATTCTGCCATGGAGACACTATTTCAGCTTGGAAAACAATCAGTGCAGTTGTGACTCCTCTTTACTCTGCTGCTATACTTGGGATGTAGAAGCTCAAAGGTGAGGCCGGAATTAACTGTTCTGGCTCTGCCACTCTTCCAGTTCCTTCCTTACCCTCAATGTGTAGTCTGTTGCCTTAGTAGAATAAAACCCAATTCAAACTTCCTAGGTTATTCTACTAGGAGAAAAGAAAACCTTGATAGAAAGGGATATTCCATAAAACACTACTGTGTATAACACTTTCATCAGCTTTAAATTCGTGTACTCAACACTTCTCAGCATCCTCTTTTCAAGCAAGTAACACAGCCATCGCATGCTTATGCTAATAAAGCACATGCAGTATCTTCTTCCTCCTTTTTTTCTTTTCTCCCTGGGGTCCACATATTAGAAAAAGAATTCTCTAAATGATGTTTAGAAAAGCTTTCAGCTGTTTGTTTGTGTTCCTTTATTACTTTGCTGAGGTTGCACCCAGCTAATACAGAGGTTTAGTTTTTCCATCTGGGAATCAGACCAGTAGTAGAAGCAGCAGTACTCAGATCCCACCAGCATGACACAGATTTTCAAAGCTGTTGTGAATATGAACTCATTTAAAAACCATTTAAGAACCATTTAAATTAATTACAAGAAAAAAAAAAAAGAGTAAGAAAGCTTACCTTACTAGCAGCTTTAGGGTCTGTACTATATCTCATCTCTCAGCCTGGATCCCAGATGGTCAGAGCACCAAATTGCTATTTGAGTTTTAATTTATTCTTGTGTTATATTCAAGATATGTCTGGAGACAAATTATAAAGCTCCTTATGAGTGGTCAGGAAGTAGGCTCACATAAAGAGCATCAAAAGGCCTTGTCATACCTTGCACTGTGGCAAGGCTCAGGTCACCAAACTGTCCCATGCAGATCTGTCATGATTAGAAAAGGCACAGACGAACAAAGCATCTGAAAAGTCTGCCCAGCTAACATCCATGCATCATGGTCCCTACTGAAGATGCTTCCAGAATCTGGGTTTACTTACAGCACTTCCCATATGGGATGAAATGCTGGTATCCTGGCATTCCTCTGCTCCCTGACCTTAATCCTACACTCAAAACCACACCATCATTGATATCATTCATGCACCAGGCTGTGTGCCTTAACTAGCTCCGGGATACACCAGGGCCAGAAAAAAAAAAGTCACCCCTGAGGAGAGAAACAGAGCTTGAACTCGGGCCTCAGGCAGAGGCAAGCAAACCAGCAGATAGGCACCCACTTCAGAATCTTGTTTGGCTGGTACATCAGAGGTGTTTCAGTTGCCTTTGCCATATTATTAATTCATGCCCTCTTCACACATCATTGCCCGATTTAGAGTTGCATAGAACCTAAACACATATTAAAAACACTATGATTGCATAAACAGCTCATTAAAATGGATTTTAAATGGAGACTATAAAACTAAAATAAACAAATCTAAACCAAGGGTAGAATGCCCTTAAACTTAGAGATTTATGCTTGACTGGAGAAAACAAATGAGAGACGGTTCTCTCATTTCAGCCCTACAGATGTGCCTACCCAACTGTATATCCTGTAACAACTTAAAAGGCAGATCCAATGTGATTCCTCTGCAGGCAAACACTAATCTCCTTACTTTCACAGACAACGGAAAATAAAGTTGAGTATTTGGTAGTTTAGCTAGATTGATTCCAAACAGGCTCTATTTTCTCTAATTCCTCAAAACAGATCCCTTTAAGGGTATGTTTATGTGCTCTGCGGTTGTCCTGTGCTTCATCTGCCCATTATCTGAGCTGCAAAGTATGAGACAGAGGCTCTTCTTTGATAAAAAAGACTGATCTGTGCTTTACTGTAAGACTGTGCCCATGAAAAGAAAGCCTGCCCTGACAGATCTGATTTTCCTACCTCAGTGGGCACATGTCATCAAAAGGTTTGGGTTGGAAGGGACCTTAAAGATCACCTAGTTACAACACCCCTGCCACAGGCAGGCATACCTTCCACTAGACCAGGCTGCTTAAAGCCCCATCCAACCTGATCTTGAACTCTTCCAGGGATGGGGCATCCAAAATTTCTCTGGGCAACCTGTGCCAGTGTCTCACCATCCTCACATCCAGTCTAAACCTAACCTCTTTCAGTTTAAGGCCCTCCCCTCTTGTCCTATACACATGCCCTTGTTAAAAGTCCCTCTCTAGCTTTCTTGTAGGCCCCTTTAGTTACGGAAAGGTGCTCTAAGGTCTCCTCAATACCTTCTCCTCCCCAGGCGGAGCAACCCCAATTCTCTCTGCCAGTCTTCATCAGAGAGGTGTTTCAGCCCTCTGATCATCTTTGTGGCCCTCCTTTGAAGACACTCTAACAGGTCCATTTCCTTCTTATCCTGGGAGCCCCAGAGATGGACACAGTACTCAACATTACTAAAAATCCTCAGAGATGCTGTTTCAGCTTTTGTGCAACTGAAGTGACCTGGATTTTACAGCAGTATTCACTTCAAAATGCATAGATGTAGAAGCATTTTGAAGTGTTCAGGATTTCACAAGAAGACAAGAGGTTGACCTGTTCCTCCCTCCACTAGGACTGCAAATACAGAATTTGATTTTCTAACAGTATTTAAAAAAATAATTTTAACTAGATTTACAGATCACAATTAACAGATAAGCAACCTAGCCAAAATAAAGATAGATCCTTCAATGAAGCAAGTTCAATATTACATGTAATGGTTTGGAAATCTTCCCTTCTATCTGGCAGTCCAGGTCAACATCTGCCTATTAATCTTTTTATAACAATAAACACATCAGTTTGCGGCATCATATTATATGATTATGTGACTGGCTATCAGAAGGTATGTGGCAACAATAAAAACTGAACAGTGCTTACTGCTTAATATGCTTGAGATCCAGCAATTTGCATCTTAATGCATTACTACTGGGAACATTAATTTCAACATCTAATTTTCAAGGGATGTGAAAAGTTCAAACACAATAAGAAGACAAACTTAACGAGTCCAAACCATGAGATTTTGAACAGAAATTTAAAATAACATTTTTTTACATTCTAAACTATAATATCTAGTGTGAAATATCCATGATTCTGGGAAAAAAGAAACCAAAAAACCAAACGCATTTAGCCTTCCCCTTTCTTGCATTTTGGAAAGGCTGCATCACAACAATCTTTTCTATGATGTTTTAAGAAATAAAGCATTTTCAGACATTTTAATAGTGTCACAATAAGAGCCAAATTTCCCAGCATCTACAGTAAGAGAAATTACGATTTGATTCCCCACTGGTTTGTTTATAACTTCATTTTCACTTGGACCTTTAGCAAACCACAGTCCTTCCCACTCAAGGGTGACACCAAACATGAAGAGAGAAGAGGAGCAGGAATTACTGAACTCTGAAGCTCTGGTGTGAATCACAAAGGAAATTTTACATCTCCTTCCAAACAGATGTCATGGCAGAAGTGGACACACCCTCAGCAGATGGATCTTCAAATATCTTGATGCTGACAAAACATGTTTCTGTGAAATTTTCATCCAGAATGACCCGCTTCCATTTCTCATGCAACTGTTGCAGCAACCCAGCAAAGGCTGTTCAACTTTTCCCTTAACTGTAATAAGCTCAGAAGAACTAGAAAAGGCCTGTTAGGCTAAAAGGACCTCAGCAGTCGTCCCTAGTCCAGTGGTCTTCCCAGAAGACATTCGTCAAACACTTCTACATTAAAAAAAGAGATGTTTTCACACTTGTGTAATGCTTTAATCTGAACCATCTCAGATAACAGAGGCATGTCTGTTACCACACTCAGCGATATCAGTAGGAAGTTCGCTGCCCTGAACATCACAAGGTTTTTATCCCAAATGAAGCTTTTTGGTTTTGTGGGGTTTTTATCATAGGAGACCTAAACAAAACTACTCCTGGTCAGAGACTCTCCCAGAAATCTGCCATAAGTCCTGTAGTACTTGAATGCCACAGAACTGACACTGCTGCAATCCTTTTAATGTCAGTGATGGTTCATTCTTTCATAGATGATGAAAAGCTGGCATGTGGTGGAGACACCAAATAACTGCATTGCCTTTGTTTTCTTCATCTGTCATGTCCACTCTTCCACTTCAGCACAGAAACTTACCCAGTTTGGAGGTGGTTGGTATTTATAGTATTGTCTTGGCACACCATGGAAAAGCAACAACAGTAACAGGAGCTGCTGTCTTCAGAAGAGCTGAGAGTTCATGATGAAGATCATATGTAAACATTTCATGAGGTCCTTTCAGTTAATAAAACAACACCACAAAAATCACATTGATTCCAGCTGCCTGCAGATATTTTAACAAAATGGAGGAGAATATCCTTCAACCCCCCAGTGAGTGACCCGCATTTTCTCTGTTGATAACAGCCCATGTTTCCTGACAGTCTTGAACTGCTTGAGAAGATCTGTACTGCTCCTACTTCCTAAACTCCTTTTGAAAAAAAAATACTACTTAGGTTCCATGAGTTCAAAAACATGAACCTTAAGATAAACTAATCTACCTTTAGCCTGACCACATATTTGGTAGCACAAGGTTAAGTGTGCTGAGCTAAGTAGGTGCTGATGATTCTTTTCCACAGCTTGGATTATGGGAAAATTTATATTCTACCAGATAAAGGTAGTATGGGAGGGAGGAACAAAACAAAACAGAAAAAAAATTGTAAGGACTGTAGTAGAAGTTATACATAATTATGCTCTCACTTTTTTGCAAAACCCCCAAATATCTAGAAAGTTGTGATCAACTTCTACTTCATGTAATACATCTGCTGCACAATCTGCTGGCTGTTCTTAAAAACACCAGTAACTGTCATAAATAAATCCTCTCTAGCTATTCAGCAGCATAGCTCAACTCATATTCCATGCAATACCATCAGTGTGAAAGCCCACTGATTCTCTGACCTGCTGGTATAATCGGATTAAAATTATTGTCTTTGAAGGGAACTACAGCTTGCACTTTGGTGTGTCATGGAGGTCTCCATCCTTCCCTTCAGCCAGCTAAGAGCTCTGCCACACATCCCAGGAAACATTTGCCTTTTGTGACAAAGCCATGTCCATTTTATAGTTTTGCATAGTAATCTCATATGATGTCAGAAGTGCTGCTTTATCTCTGGTGAACTCTTTGTCTGGACAAATAGAAACCATAAAGCAATACAGAGAAACATTTTACCAAGGACAAATGACTTTCTGTGGAGTTTTTTGGACTACTACTGATTATTTCTATGTCCTTTTCTTCCATAGTCCCAAAAGAGGAGTTTTAAGTTATGTTATTAAGTTGATATATTTGTTCTCATAAAAAGGAAGTCAGAAACCACTGTTTTACATCTGTCAGTTTTCATTTTGTGGTTTCCAGTTCCAGGGCTTCTTGCTGGCTGTGGAGCACAAAGCCCCTCCCTGCTTTTTCTTCCCTTCCTCTCAACCAAAAATAAGGAAAAAACCAACCCATATCCAACCATTAAAATATATTTACCTTGTACTATCTTGCAAATACTTCTTATTATTTTGAAAGCTTTATAAAAATTTCAAGATTTTGTGTCTTTATTTGTTCTTTTCCAATAAGCCCCTAAAGACAATATACTGAAACATACAGTTATTTTTTAAACAACCCTCTGTTGCAATTGGTAAATATTTAAGCAAAGTCTTTTGCCACATTCTCTGACAACATGAACTGCCTAGCTCCTTCTCATGGGGCTTGCAGCCTTAAAAATGTACTCACCCGCAAATGCTGGGGAGAAGGAAGGGAAATTATTGTAATTGATATGTTAAAGAGTAGACATGGAAGATCAATATTGCTTATGGTATAGCTAGCATCCTTCAGCATGACTCAGATTAATCCAATATGGATCATACATAGCACTTTCAGATGAAGAAGCTACAGCATCTTGCAGTCTTAACACTTTTATAGCATGTCCTTGAAGTGTCCTGTTCCTTTCATCACTGCTGAGAAAATATCACAATCCCTTTACATTTTCTACCCATAATGATAGGGTGAGCAATGCTGAGGAAAAAAATGCAATCACAATAACAGAGGGAAAAAAACATGATTCATAGGCATAGAAAGTAAATCACTAGGAAAGCCTGTCTTGTCCTTCTCTTTATTTTGCTCATAGGTCAAACAATCTTAATGAAGACTCCTCCACACTCACTTTGTTTGCTCCCATATAGAGCACAGTATTTTCAAACACCTTAGTTCTATTTTTAAAAGCTATGCTGAAAGTCCTGTGTGGGTTATACTGGACATTTGCTGAAGACCTGCTACAATTACAAGTATCAAAGCCAGAGGACAGCACCGTGATCTCCTCTGTGATTTACCTGCCAGCATCAGGTAAAGTTGCCATGGAAAACTGAATGATGACTACTTCCTCTGAGTAATTCACATCAGACAGGGAAAAGTGCTGTTATCTAACTGCCTAACTTCCCTATAACTTTCAATATACAAATGAAGGTTGCTGGCTGCCTGCAATTTTATCACTTTACCTGAATAAAGGTGATAAATTACCCTACTACATTTTCATATGCAAATTCGAAGCTGGATTGAAGTCAGGTCAAGAATCTACTTCAGCAAGTCTTCCTTGCTACCTATTTAGTCAGGGACCCTTATCTGGTAGAAGAAGCAGAGGATAAAAAGCCTTTGGGTAATGGGGAGGAAAGGGTGGAAAGGAGGAGGGAACAATGGTGCATTCGCAGCACAGAGACATTACTGCACTGCCTTAATCTGCCTTTCCTGGTTGGTAAGGGTTGTTACAACAAAGTAAATAGATATCAGCAAGACAGCATCTAAAATACTTTCCTAAGATACCTGAACAGCCAAGCTAAAGTCTTTGCCATTGTATCTTCATTGCTACCTGGAGCTATTCAAACCAGCTAGACATAATTGCTACCCTGGAGAAAGCTGCCTTTAAGTGCAAAGCAGGGATTCACAGTGCCTGGCAAGGGCTTTACCATATTTCTTCTCGCCTTTTTCTCCAGCTCTTGGCAGACTCATTCCACCTGTTCTCCCTACTTTGCTCCATGCAATGCTTTTCTACATTTTCCCTCAGCTTCTTTTTCTATTTGAGTGACCTCTCTCTCCTTCTCTTTTGCTGCTCTTCACGCACAGCATAATGGTGATGAAGATGAAGCAACTGCTGCATCTGAACATCATTCAAACCCGTTCCCTCCTTCACTCTATTGACAGAGCTAAAGCCCAGTCCCACCCATTTCCTGCCACTTCAAATAGTTGTTCCTCTCCTTTTAGATAAAAAAAGTTCTCCCAGACACAGTCTGAAAATACTGAGACACTAGTATTGACTGGGGAACCCACTTAGAGCCATATACAAACAGAACTATCAGCACAGAAATGTCAGATACTGAAATTTAAATGGCTAACACTAATAGCATTTTTTTCAGATCATAGTAGAGATAATTCGGATATCTCAAAAATAAGCGGTCAGTATTCAACTCTAACCAAGAAACAAATTTAGGTCAAACCCTATCTCAAAATAGCCATACCCATTCCCCACTGAGTCATACTATCTGGATGAAAAAATAACTCAAGTTTTAACCTTGTTTAACACTCTGAACAAGGGTAATCTAATAACAGCCAGCAGGATCTTTCTGCCTGATGTCCAAAGTAAATGAGCAGAGGATTCTCTGCTAGACAACCTGTCTTTGTTCAACATCTCCAGGGATGTTGAATCTCTTGGGCTAGTGCAAACCACATCAAGGAAATAGTTTATACTAACCCAGAAGATCTACAAAGTGAAAAACCCTAACAGCGGAAGATGAATGGTTTAAATGTATTGATTTTAGGCAGACCTGTGGTGGTGAGATTCTTGTATAAGTTACAGTACTACAGTACTGTTTTTAATTTTAGTATCCTTTCCTGTTTATGGAACGATCTATTGACCATGAGCAGGCATAATCCACTACATTTTTACTTCAGTTTTCATTTCTGAAATATGTATTTATTATAGCAAAAAAATCCCGACTCTGAATTTATCTGGCTGTTTTGAAAAGTTGATGTGAAACCAAAAGAACAACATGTCCTTCTACAGTATATTCAGACATGCTCCTGAAGGACTGCGTTTCTTTCTGTCTTTTCAATCCATTTTCATCTTGAACACCAGAAAGATATTCAAAATGATGATTTCTTCTTCCCAATCACCACTGAAAAAAATCCAGTAATTTCACATATTTCTATTTCACACCAAAAACCTTACAACCTTTTAAGGACACACAAAATATAGAAGTGACCTGATATAAACCCATGACAGAACACTAACACAGAGAGTTATGGTGGCAGCTTCTCAGACAATATCAGTTATGTTAACAGGAAGAGACCACACTGGTAACACTCCAGAATTCTGTTATAAAGCCCTGTGGCATTCAGAACCATTTAAAGCAGTTTATTTCAAGAACAGAGAATACTTTCTATATAAGCCCTGTAAAATTTCCAACAGCAGAAGACAAGAAACAGATCTGTTTTCTTTGAACATGTAAAAATCAGATGCCTCAAGGTAAATAATTGCACCTCTGGGTTTTTTGCAGTTTTTTTCACACCTTCCCATAATCTTGAGATTGACTGAATAGCTGCTTCATACTTCCCTGGAACTATGTTTCAAATAAACAGTGACAGCTCATGCCAAGTCTTGCCAGACAATTATGGATATACCAAGTATTTCTGGACTTCTCTGAAGGATGACACACCCAGCATCACTCTGAGGACATTTCCATCACCTCTGGAAAAGCTGTGTTTGTTTTCTTTGAGAGTTTTAGCAATTTTCTAAACTCCTGCCATCAGCAGGGACCATTCTTTAAAAATCAGCTATGATTCACTTGGCAAACCAAGAATGCTTCCAAGAGCATGAACCTTGGCCCAGAGTCTTAAAGGCTCAACCTCTTTCAATTCTTATTAAGATCTGCCACAATGCAATTATGTCATTCCTGCTCAGTACCTCAATTGCCATTGACAGAATACAAGTAGTTTCAATTTTTACAAAGATTTTAGCTTTTTTTTTTTTAATTCTCCTTATTCACATTTAAGAAATTTTATTTCTTAGGTAGGATGGGTCAAAGAAAACATAGAAATCCAGCTTTCTTTCTATAACCGCTTGCAGGCAGTGGGAACAGGTGCCAAGTTGCATTTGGAAGTATTGTTATAGGCAGCAATAGGTTCAGGAAGAATGTCAGCTACATCCAGCCAAAGCAAAGAACTCTCAGGAGAAAGAATACTGTTCTTCCACCCTCAGAAAGATGCCAGCTCTTTGGTTACCTTGCTGTGTAATACTACTCCTGCCATTCTGGAGAGCTCCACGGCTCCTTTCACACAGTCCCACCCTTTTCCTTGAGCTGTGGGTTTGGAATTTCATTTAAATTTACTTGTGCTCTCTTCTTTACAAGTATCATTAAAGAACCTACATAGGAGAAGCCCTATTTAAATCCATCTACGTTCAACAAAGGCAATAAAATATGATTGCATGGTTAAGTTAGCAGAAAGCCAAGCACAAGACCCGGGCCAGTATTCTTTTAATCAAATAATTGCTATTGAGGCAAGACTTTCTATGCAACAATTATTTCTTTTTAAAAGCTCTGAAAATATTTGAATGAACTCAATCACTTCTATGACTTTATTTAATTCCCATCATAATACTATATTATAAATATATTGGAATATTTCTTAAGCTTCATCTATATTTTCTTTTCTAATCATACCACTAGAAAAATAATACCACACTCTGGGATAAAAGAAAAACACAGTTGTTGGGAAGAAACTTCTTCATTAGCTTGCCAAGAGGCTACCAGCCTTCCAAGCAGCAGAAATGGCATACAGTAATGTTGCTATACAACATAATCAGTGGGATTTGGAGAGTTGCTTTGCCATTGCCAAATGTAAAATGATTGTTCTGAAATGATTGTGTTTTGCGTGAGGAGGATTTGAAGGGAAGCAGGTGGCTATGAACAACAGCAAACATCGTGCTGCTGTTAAGGATGGGGTAGGGGGAAAGCAAGAGCCTAATGACAGAGCATTTTGTTTCCCCGTGACCATCTCAGAGAAGCACTTGCAGGGGCAAAAGACAGCTCTGCTGTGATACATTATCAGTCCACCGGAACTCTAGTCTCCAAAGGTTACCTTTTTTAAAACATGGTAATAACGATATACCTAGATTGATTTCTTGTTTTCCCTTGATGATTTCATCATCATAAAATTTCACACAGAGCGGTGCTACTCATGAAGGGTCATCAAAGACTTTTGTATTGTTAAAATTCAGGTAATACAGAGGAAAGAAAATGAGAGAGAGAAGGAAAACGAAGGGAAAGGACAGGAGAGGAGAAATTTGAGATTATTTACTTGTTTTTACTAGGCTTGGCATACTTTCTGAGTATAAAGAAATCTACCATACCACCTAGACATGACAGTGTCCATGTTTCATCAAAATATTTTTAAAAAGCAGCTTCTTTTATCTACAGAGTGGATCAAATTCTACTCAACATGAGATAATTTTGGAAAGATTTTCCACAAAGAGATCTCAGAACCCACAAAATACATTTTCCCTGCTCCACTCACATTTCAAATTACCTAGTCTAAATACTACCAGTAAATTCAAATATATATACACAAACATCTATATTTCCTTTGGGAAGAAAGAATTGCACTAGTCCAGCTCTGTTAACCTATGGTATTCCATGGGCAAACCCCACTAAATCCAACTCCCATCACCAAAATCCCACACTCACCAAAGGGAAGGACTGCCGGGCTGGGAAATGATTTACACAGACAGTCAACCATGCCATTGGCAGGAGGAGAGCTGCATGCTCTCCTCTTTTACTAATAATCCAAAGTGATTCTTCTATTTAATTAAGTTACATCCACTGTCATTTTTCTAGGGATTGTGCCCTTTTGTGCAGATCACCAAGATTACAGAATAGCACAAACAGCCAGCAAAGTGCCCTTGACAGGCATTTGCTTGCCAGAAGAGAAGAATCTATATTCTCAGTCAGAGTTAGGAGAAAGTATTTGTATTTAAATGGGAAAACATATTAATAGTTTCCCTGTTTCTTGTCCTCGGCAGGCTAATGTACTCCAGAAAACAGATTTTGTTTCAAAAGCGTAGGAATATATCTGGAAAAGCTCATTGTTAAACTGCTGGCTACATGCGGATAATACCATCCTGGGAACAATTTTTTCCTGCTACTTTTAATCTGAAGTAGTATTTTCAAAATCATTTTGTCAGACAGCTCTTCCGCATGTGAAGGGCTTGAATTTTGATGGCCCAGAAGTAACAGTAATATTGCCTGTGCTGTAGAGCAAGCTCTGCAAGATACTAAATATCCTTGACTTTCATTACTTAAAAGTACACCTTTCCTGGTAGGATATAATACTAAAAATAATCCCTTTATGAATGCAGAGGATCCAGCTGGAATGCAGAAATAATAATAGTAGTGATATTAATAATAATTCCAATAACGAGTAGTTTATTGAGCTTAGCAGAATTTTACCTTACAAAAGAACTTGTCCCATATCTCAGCTTATGTAGTACAACATCAACATTTCAGCCCTGAAGCAGTCAGGCAGTTTGACTAGAAGACCATTGTAGGTGCTTTCCAGCCAAACTATTAGTACCTGAGCAGCCATCACTACCAGTGTTCCCATATAAGAGACAGTGGAAAGTTAGAGGGTGAGTTGGTGACAGAGCAAGGAACAAACATCCAAATATTTGAACTCCAGGTTTTAGTTGGTAGACCCACGTGCTTCCATACCAAAACACAAGACTCCAAATATTTTGAGCGGGAGTGTGGAAAGACAGCCCCAGTTGTATTTTCAAATCAGAAGGCAGTACAAGAGGAAGAGCAGCAGCAGAAACAGTGGTGCAAGATTGCCCTGGAGAAATCTTGGCCTATAAAAAGAAAAATTAGCAGGCAGTAATCTCTAAACACAATGGATTGGTCTCATGAGATAAAGTATCACTGTCCGTGTTACACCCAGTTAGCACAGGCTCCTTTCACACTGATCAGATAGAAACTGGTATGCACTGATGTGCAGTGCTTGTACAAGTGCATGTTTATTCATGCCAGGGCAGGAAATTCTCCTCCTAAAACAGTGTGAGAAACTTCATCTCTTTCACAAGCAGATGCCTACATTCCTTCAGAGGAAAACCAATATGGATCCGCTAAAATGCAGATGAAGACATACACCTGAAGAGTCATCTAAGATATACAGCATCTCCTATTTGAAAACCAATGTTGTTATTTTGGAAATAACAATTATTCTATTAAGTGACACATGATAAAGATTGGCCAATGAGGCAAGGGTTCGCAATTACTTTTCCTTACACATTCACATATGCTAATAGGCTAACTTACATTTTGTTGCCTCTGAGATTTTTGAATTGTTTTATAACTCTTCTCTTTCTGTACGCTCCTATTGTGCATTGCATAAGTATCACTTCCTCAATGAGGAGAAGGCAGGAGAGAGTGATAAACCTCCATTAAAATGGAAAACATGAGCCTGGAACAGTTCATGTCAAGCATGGAGAGAAATTTGTTTTCTGATGAGAAATAAAACAAACCCTTGAACTTAAAAGTCAATGACAGAAAAAAAACCCATGAAGATATGATTTAGAGTAGTAAAAGAAAGGTATTCAGGAGTCAGTAATTTTTCAAAAGGATTAACAGAGCCTATGCAACATTACCCATAATGAGATAGAGCGAGAATAGAAAGCTCAATTTGCATGCTATTTAGATTCAACAGGTAGTTAAACTGTTGATATCTAAAGTGCTGCTTTTGTGACAGTAAAGGTGAAGGTCCTGTACATCCTCTGAAAATTAATACAGTTTAGAGAAAATGGTCAAAATCGCAGTCCTTTTGGTATCTAGTGGGATTTCAACTATACAAGAAGGATGGTTCTTCAGATGACTAAATTTCCTTTTTTTATCATCAGACCACAGAGGCTGGCTAAAAAAGGCATCAAGGTAACTTTCTGAATTCAGATATATCTGCCTCTGGGATTCAAGCAGGAATTTAATGCCAAATGGAAAACACTAGGTAAGCATGAAAGCTGAAGTAATTTATCACTGCTATCTTTTCAACAGATAAGCATTTCTTTGTTTGAACAAACACAGATTACAGTACATGAAAAGAAAAATGTTTTGAACAGCACAGCTTCCATAGAGCTTCTACATAATGAAATTTCAGAAAACATTCAGTACAAAAGTTTTGGTGCACAAAGAAGATTATTAATTTTCCTTTCGCATGACAAATAGATAAATACCTCTATGCTAAACACAATTTTAAAGTACCATACACTATTCAGGTTCATATTTTCAAAGCTTCAGAAAGCACAAGAAAACGTACTTAAATTACTAATTTCTTGGCACATAAAGTTAAAAAAAGCCCAAACAATTCAATTGAAAACCAGTTTGGTTGATAGATAATAATAACTGTTTTTCTCTAGACTGCCACTTACAAATCCAGCATTGATTCTGAAACAACCTGATTTCTTTCCATCTCGTACATCAGTACAAGTCATAACGATTGCTCCGATCCTCTTGCTGCAACATCACTGTCTTACATTTGTGCCATCAGCAGCAGATGTATCCCAAATCAATGTTTCACTTTTGGTCATCTTCGTGGCTGATTGATCGGAATTTGGTGTATGGCTCTTTGGATGGTGCAAGCCCCATCCTAAATACTTTGGCTCCTCAAACCAAGCAAGAAAGAGCTACACAGTTCCTTCTCCTCTCCACAGGAATATGACGGAAAAGAAAAATTCCAAATTACATACAAAATCCAGCTACTATCAATAACAAGAAGCAAATGGTTGTATTTGTACCTATCAGATAAAATGGCGGAGTTTTACTATATAGTCAGATGGGGTTTACAAGCTGATAGAGATGATTGGAATCTGGAAACATTAGTATCAGAGGAAATAAATTATTATGTAGGTTTTCTCTTGTTTTCCCTTCTCTGTGATTAATTAAAGGCAGACAGAGATCTACTGCATTTTGACACTTGTGCCAGATGTGACTGCTGATACACTGATCAAACAGTCCATCAAAATGGAGGGGAAAAAAAGAAGCTTTAAGTAGAATTAGAGTTTATAGCAAATCAAAACCAGTGTACCAAATGTTTACACAAATGTAACANGGGGGGGTGTTGCACAATTAACCCTTTGCCTGCTACAGCTGGTAGCTATTGGAAAGAAAAGGAGAGATGAGTTTTCTTAAGAGAGATGAGATCTATTAAGAGTAAAGGCAAGCACACAAAGGAAAAAAAGACCTAGAAGACTGTCTCTAGAGAGTCTATTGGGGAAGAAGAAAAGTCAACAGAAAGGATCCTAGAGGTTCTTCACTATGATGTTGAATCTTCAAGGAAACAAAGGAATTTATAAAGGAAAAAAGAAAATAACCTTTTGGAGAAAGTATGGATTTTACAAAGGGAAGAAAGCCCTAGGGAAGACTGGGAGCTAAATGTGGAAGCCAGTTACAAATGAAGTTAAATCAGGGAGAGGAGACAGACGCTGCAGATACGCAGTTTCTCCTTTGTTTTACTTCCACGTTCTCAAAAGCAGCATCAAAAGTCCCTTTGCTTTTAAAAAAGCAAAGGTCTAGTCCAGGCTAGCAGCCCTTGCACATCTCATATTTTGCTAACTTCCCTTTTGTCCTGGGCCTCCAAAAATACCTAGCGCTGGTATTCAAACTTTAGGGTAGATCTCTGAAGAAAACCATTCCTTTTCTAGTCCTTTTAAGACTTTTTGACCAGAGAACGTATTTTCTGCATGCTTCAAATCTTGCAAGGATTCATACTTAACCTTTTAGCTTATGCCATCCAGAACAGGCAGGGCTCAAGAAACTCAACCCATGGGCTGGCAGATTCATCATAAGCTTCTTAAGATATTCACTACTTACAAGTATGGTGAAACGTACATTCTTCAATGCATAATTACCCCTTTTTCCTTTGGGAAAGACAGTGAGAAGATAATTTTTGGTGTAACATGAAACAGCTCTGCACACCTGACCAGGCAAAGCCTGGCACAATCCCAAACCAGCCTGCAAAGAGGCCAGGACCATTACATAAAGAAGCCTTCACCAAAAAGCAATCTAGGAATGACAGATGGATGGATGGATGGATCCATAGCTGTGTCATACCCACACTAGAAGTAAGAAGTTTGGAACAATTTTTTCCCTTTCAGATTTTCAAAAGGATAACATAAAAATCCATGTCTGCTGAACTGGAGGCAAAGAGAAGCGCAGGAAAGATGATGATGTGGCATAATGAGGTTACAAACCAGACAACAATAAGTCTGCAGTGTAAGAAAGTTATATAATCATTTTCCAAGTTGCCTGTACTTTCTGTACAAAAAAACAAACCCCTAGTCTATACCAAGAGAGCATACTGCAGCAAGTCCCCTCACTGATTTAGGACAGTAGCCCTTATAAGCCATCAGAGAGACAATTGTATGTTGTGTAAATACAGTTGGGACATGAATTAATTTCAAGCATCACACAATCTGATGAGATTTCCCTTGGGATCCCCTAACACTTTGCAGGACTGTGAGCCATTATTTTCATACTTACTGGAAAAAACGTCTGAGCCCAGGCAAGGCACAATATTCCCACTGAGAATTGTCATGACAGGAATGGAATTAATTCATATTGTCACTTTACATACCCAGAGTCTTTTTGGCATTATAACCAAGTACCCCAAAATATATTTAAACCCATGATGATACAGTATACCATATAATAGCATCGTCTGGGGCATCCTGAATTTCGACATACATTCCTTTTTCCATATAGGGAACATAAGTTACATTTCACCTGTATTTACATATGCCTGATGTAACTTCATCATCCTCAGTAGTTGAGCTCCTGGCTTGTAATAGTGTGAAATCAGAACTGAATCTGTGACATAACAGAAGTACTAAAGATCCTTTTAAGATGCAATTTATGAAGGCGATAGACCTTAATCACAATGAGCTGTGATGCTGGTTGTCATATTTGAGGGGATAAGCAAGAAGCTACTTTTTTTTTTTTTTTTTAATTGCAGTTAAATTAATTCACTCTTATTATGAAGTTGCTTAACTATTTTAAGCATGCTCCAGGTGGTTGCTGTTGCCAGATGGGGAGAGATCCCTTTGTGCTTCACTATAAAACCAAACATGCTGCAATCTTCAGATGTACTGAAGATTCACCCATGTTAAAATACTTTTTTATTCCCAAGACGTTCTCCAGCAAACTTTTACCAAATATTTCTGGGTTATTTTTGCAAGGAAATTTTCTCCATTTATTTTTGAGCTGTTTTTCTCACCTGATTCATACAAGCATGCTTGTAACACTGCAATTTGTCACCACGGAAACAACTGTTCGGTCACCATAGATGATGTCACTGCATGAATCAAGTATGAAAATCATGGAAATCATTTTTAAAAAACCACAAAAACATGATGCAAACAGCCTTCCAAACAAATTCAGTGACAATTTGGAACAACCCAGAAAGACATTCAAATTAATGTGATGCCTTAATTTCAGTTTTCAAAATTTTTCAGGGTTTTTTAACTTTTTATGTTTCTCTGCAGGTAGTGGCCACTGAGTAAAATCCTGTAAAATGGGTTCTAGCAAGCCCATCTCATAACCAGCACCACATCTCACAATAAGATTGCTGCAGCTTCCAACCTGTCTCTCCCAAAACATCCATAGGAAGCTGAGACACAGCGGTCTTCTCCCTAAGGGCACACTGAGACCTGACTTGTCCACTTAATTAGCCACTTAACCATTCTAGCAAAAGAGGCTGAACATGCAGCTGCCTGCAAACAGCCTACCACTGCCCAGCAGCTTTAAATATTATATATCTATATCTTTATCTACCTCCACTTTCCTGACAGAAATAACCGCAGGCCAGAAATCTTTTCAGTTGTTGTGCCCTACCCATGTGGATGCTCCAGTGATGTCTATTTTATGGATCAATGATGATTTTCATCCAGGATTCTGCAAAGCTTTGAGGCAAAAACCTTGGAAAGGGAAAGAGCAATACCATTTCATAATCCAGGGCAGCCTTTAGAAAACTCACCTGTAACTCAAGTACAAATTCAGAATATCCACATTTTTATTTAAATAATATATTCCTGTATTTAGTAGGAAAATAGATAAACTCATTCACGGTTTTGGCTAACTTACAAATTTCCTATAGCTACTGGTAACACACCGCTAAAAATGCCATTCCAAGGTGATGCTAACTTTAGAAATAATATTAAATCATATTTACTGTGTTAGTCTTAAAGTTTTATAATTTTGTCACATTTTGCATGAAAA
The DNA here is from genome assembly GCA_013396735.1 of Grallaria varia. NCBI lineage: Eukaryota > Metazoa > Chordata > Aves > Passeriformes > Formicariidae > Grallaria > Grallaria varia. The sequence goes on along the minus strand of VWZG01002506.1, from coordinate 651,075 downwards.
GATAACATCAACTTTATTTATGAAATTGTATCATTGATGCTGACTTAGAAGCAGCCACTTTCATCACTATCACACATGAAATCTCTTTTACACAGGAAACACTTTCACAAAAAAGATGCATCTCTTTTACAGCCTGACTAATTAAATTTATTTAATTTACTAGCACCCCCAAGTTTCAGGTATTAAAAAACCAATAAAATCCTCAAGCATTTTTGCTTCACATATGATAAATTCTACAATCACTCTTTTTAGTGAAAATACAGAGGAAATAATACCATGTGGCAGCAAAGTTCATCGCAGCAGGTCAATTGAGATTGTCAGGATTCATTAGCATATATGTGACTAGTAAATAATTGAGTTAATTTTAGGTTGAGTGACATATTTAGAAAACTATGAATCCCCTTATTTTGTGAATTTAATCAACCTTTGCTCTTCCCTGGATAATTCAGTGTACATCTGCAATATTAAGTTGGAACTGAGTCTTCACTCTGCAGCCCTCACAAACTTCAAAACCATCAACTGTATTAAATACTGAACTCCTTGCTGGAGGACAACACAAATACAGTATCATAACTTCAGAAAAAAAAAAAATTAAAAAAAGAAAAGGCAAGAAGCTGAAGAGGACACTTTCTTCAACTGAAGTTTTAGCCATATTCATGCTGAAATATCAATTAGCTTTGTTGCTAAGAATAAAAATGCTAAAGTACACAAGACACCAATGCAGGAAGATTATTACAAAAGAAATTTTCCAAAAAAAAAAAAAAAAGCTCCTGTTTGAAAATTTCAGTCAATCCTCAAATGCTTCTTAGTGACATCCTCTTAGCCTAATTAAATCATATTACAAAACAAAAAATTGCATTGCACGTTCCCGCTTTGGCTCTGAAAAATGCTACTTTCAAAGGCAGAAAACATTTTTTTTTCAAAACTTAGTTTTACTTGGAAATAAGTCATAATTCCTAGCTAATGTGAGCTATTAATTTATTTTTCATCAGGTGTCTTCTGATCTCTTAGCACAAACTTTTCTTCATCTCTGAAAGACATTCTATTAGCACTAGTTTTGATACTGAACAGGACAATATTTAGGTAACACAGTGGGCTTGTCTATGTAAAATTTAAACTATGAAGACACGCACTTGCAAAAAGGGCAATTGCTCTTCAGTTCCGTATTTTGAATATACAAACAAGTTGCTTGTGGATTACTGGCAGCCACAGTTTGGACTCTGACACTGAAGTGTTATTAATACACAAAGCAATTAATGTAATTATAAATATGGGGAAAATATCAACACTGATTGCATTAGTTAGTTACTAGAAGGTAAAATACTTTGTCAGCTGTAATACAATACAAATTGCTGTAAAGTGTGCAATACAATTATAACACATATATATTCAAAGCACTACAGTTTATATTCTAGGTCTGTCCTCTTGGGATCAATTTATGATACTCTATGCTGGGTATTTTGTCTTGACAAAATAAGGATACTTTGTTTGCATCTTGCTACATTTACTACCACACACAGTTTAAGTGCCAGTAGGATTACAGACCCAATCCTTGCACAGTGAAGAGGGATACACATCTCTGGGATGCACAGGGATGGGAAGCAGAAGATATCATTAATATCTGTACCCATGAGTGTGCAACACAGTGAAAAAGCATAACAGAATGAACAGTAGGTTGTATCCATTTCTTCACAGTTGGCATTGTTTTCTGGAGTGTTCAAACTAAAAATCCTACTTTGACATTTACCATCTTCACCCCATGCATGCATGAGATGTAGTGACAGGCAGTGGCTCTGCAATTCAGGAGATCTACAGAAAAGATTCCCTGCAGGTAACAGCCAGCTAGGTGAGGAATGTAACATGGACAAAACACACTCATATTTTAAGGGGACTGCTGTTTTCCTCCATACTCAAATTCATTAATCCACTTAACCAGAAAAGATGTCTTCATTTTCCTTTGTTTTCTTGCACTTGGAACTAATCTTGTGTTCAGAATTACTGGTGTTATAAACAGTAACCAAACTTTAACAAGACCATTTCAAAGCTCCTTATTAGTGCTCTATTTTTTAAATCTGACAGTTGGGTAATGTGCTATTGACATCCTCAATTAATAACACTGTGTGTTACTTGGTAGCATACGGCACATTTAGCAGCCTGACTCAGCCACAACTGGCCCAGTGAATTAAAAGAAGCTGCACCCAGGTTCCCAGGTATTGAAGCGGCATCCTTGTAAACACATGTTTACACACAGGTAAACACACATTTCCTAAATCTGCAAAGGGAGACAACCAGTTGCAACAACACACCAATTCAGAAAAGCAAAATAGCTTTAAACACAACTTCTCAGTATAACTGATAAGTAGAAAGGACAATAGCTGCGGTGCACATTAGTAAATACAACACAGGGCCTAGACAGGGAAGCAAATTAAAAATGAACAGGGAATTGCTAAAAGCTGACACTTTCCCAAACTAAATCAAATTGCTACTGCTGAGTTCATACTGACTGATGTACAACCCTGCTTTATTTCCCGTGCTCCATGCGGCTGATTCAAAGCTCACTGAGAGCAATACTGTTCTTTTGGGATACAGGCCTCAAGTAAGAACCAGAATAGGCAAAACACCTCGGTTTAATTGACTAAAACAGTTCTGTTTGATGTCATCAGTGATCTGGATGAGGGGATCAAGTGCACCCTCTGTCAGTCTGCAAAGGACACCAAGTTGTGTGGCAGTGTTGAACTGCCAGAGCGGACAGGAAGGCTCTGCAGAGGGATCTGGACAGGCTGGATAGACTGGCCAAGGACAACTGCATGAGGTTCAACAAGACCAAGGGCTGGGTCCTGCACTTGTGTCACAACAATCCCACACAGCGCTATCGGCTTGGGGAAGGGTGGCTGGAAAGCTGCCCCGTGGAAAAGGACCTGGGGGTGCTGGTTGACAGCAGCTGAACATGGGTGAACAGCATCCAGGACCACTAAATGGGAGAAAGCAAAAATGAATCAAATCTCTACCACCTGCAGCCCAGCCAAGCTAAGTGGGGCAACATACAGCAGAGAACAAAGAGATTCCAAACTGGTACCACCGCTGCAGTTAAGACCAGAACCTAACCAGGTGGCATGGAGAGGCCAGGTGGGTAGCGTGGCTTTTTGTGAGCAGCGCAGTTTTCCTGGGTTTTTGCTTTGCCCCTGTTCTCCCACTGTTTTGTTTTGTTGAGCGGACAGGGGGTGGTGGCATGGAGGACACTCTGCCATTCTTTTTCCCCTTCGTTTCCGGGGGTTGCAGTAAAGTCTCTTTTTGGTGGGTAAGCCATTTCCCTTGTATCTTTTTGGTGCTGCTATTTTTCCTTGTAAGTAAACTGTTATTTTTTGTACTTATAACCTGCTTGCATTTTTTGCCTCTCTATATCAGGGAGGGAATAAAAAGGGGAGAGTTCATTTTATTGGAGTTTTCATCCCAATATTTGTCTTTAAACCAAGACAACTAATTATGGAATAGGAGAAGATGTGTGCATGACTTTTTCCTGCTAACCACACTAAGCACAAAGGCAGTGTGAAAGTGTGTCTGAAGAGGTAAGATGTTAATGTTTTTCAAAAAACCTCAATGCAGAATTCAGACAATTCAGTTGGTATCTGTAAGTTCTTTGTCTGATCAAAATGTGCTCTTTTTCTTTAAAGAAGACTATTTTGCTTAGTTGGTATATAATATGTATTCAGTGTCCTTCCTCCAGGTGTCACTTCTGAACATGGTGTAAGTCACTGCATTTCTGGAGGGGTCTTGTGAGCCATACACATCTGCAAGACTACCAGCCACGTTCCTGGCCCCTGCATCAGGCCGTGCAACACATTGGGTGACCCAGCTGCAGGGGGGCAGCCAAAGGACTCCCTCCACAATGGGTGACCGCTGCCTGCTGACAATCGACAGCAATGTCCTTGCAGCAGTGCTAAAATGCTCCATGCCCTCTGCCAGGGCTTTGTTCCATGGACAGAGGGGAACAACCCTTCCAGCTGAACCTCCCAGTTTCTAACTGTTTATCGCAATTTACTGTTACTTTCTGTGTTTAATGTTTCAGATTTGTGTGCCACAAGAGTCCTACAGTGCTTACTCCTTTCTTCTTTTCTGCAGAANAAAAAAAAAAAAAAAAGGTTGCAGTGTACCTGTTATTCCTCGGAAGTTTGAGAACATGAACTTTGCAGTTTTTCTGCTGTTTGGCATAGGCTGCCACAGATGGAAGACAGAGACCTGTCCGCCAACATTTAAAGAGGACCAGACTTCTTTGTGTAGAAATTTTAGCTGTTTAGCACTTGCAACTGCACAATCAGCCAGACCAACCCTTCCCCCTGTAACAAGTGCATACACAAATGAACAAGGGAGACCATTGCCTGCACAGGATTCACAAACACCCAGACATCTGCGGTGCACTGGGACTGCCTTGATGCTTACTTTTGGAAAGGAAAGGGCCAGATCTTCCCAACCTGAATTGAAAAGCTCTGAAACTCACACACACTTCTACCATTTACTGAAGAGGAAGGAAAACAAAGTTGTCTGCTAGCCTTTTCAGCTAATGTCAGCCAGGAAGTTTTGCTAATTCTGAGTCCTTCCAACCCAAATACCCATGGGAAGCTGTTGAACTGGTGCATGCTCTTGCTAAATCAGCTGTCCTCCTTTGCCAGCTGATGCTGCTGACTTTGACCTCAAATAATCCAGCTTCCTCCCTCACAATGTTACAGCTGCTCTCTGCTATCACACCTGATCTTTCACAAAAGTTTCTGCACCTTCTAGGCTTGTCACAACAGGCCTTCAAGCATCAGCTGAAGCCAACTTGACATAACAGATTTTGTTTTTCTCTTGGAGACACACATATGCCACGAAGACTGCAGTTCATCACCTACACGCTTCAAATGCTCCTGAGCACACCCAAGTGGGATAGCACTTTTGCAAGTGGGGCAGCACTGCTGCTTCCTTTTCATCACCCCTTTTTTTGTTATTTTAAAGTAAAAAGTTGCTTAAAGCAAGCCTGAGGTTAAGTTCCTAATTTATGTTCCATGAGCTGTCTTGTGCTATGTCCAAAATTGGCACAGGAAGATTGTCAACTTTTCCTGGAATCCTGTGCACAGCCTGGGGAATGAAGTTTCCTCTTCTGCTCTAGCATCCCTTGAGCCTGAATATTTCAGGGCTTGAAGATTTCTTCCTTATGCAGAAGGGTGGTGCCTGCATGACTGTGTGCATGCAGGGAGAAGTTTCCAGGAGGAATGGAAAGTAAGCTATGCCACAAGAGTCCTACAGTGCTTACTCCTTTCTTCTTTTCTGCAGAACATCTTGGGGAAAATTCAGGGAGGAAACAAATGCTGACAACTGACAGACACTGGGCAGTGTCTTGAGGAAAGCAGAAAAATGTGTTACCTAATGGACAAGGGCATGGCTGGTGGGAGGGGAAAAGCCAGACAGCTGGTTCGATCCCAGCTGGGGATTAAGAAGTCGCAGGTGAACCAAGGCCACGTGTCCTACTAATAGCAGCAGCTTCCTGCTCAAAATAAGAAGCAGGTTCACACGTTTGTTCTCCAGTTGGGTTCAGACATAAGCTGCAGCACAGATGTTCACAGGGCACAAAGGGGACACCCAGCAGAGCTGGCTGCAAAAGAAAATTTACAGAAATGACAGCAAGTTGCCTTTTACAGCAGGCTCTCTAGAGAGGCAGTAAAAGGAAAGCTCATTCTGCTATGATTTTTTTCTGAAGCTCCTCCTTGTGTAAGGTCTCACTGCTGCCAATCTCCAGAGACTGCGAATGAATTAAGAGGAGGAGGAAAAGGCAAAAAACACGGAAAAGCAAAATAAAGAAGCAAAGGAGAAAACAAAGCAGAACAAATGAGGGTGAAGAAATGTACCACAAAGGTGAATAGATAAAAAGGAGAGTAAATAGGGCATACCAACAGATATGAGAAATACTAGGAAAACGTAAACATCAGAAGCATTGAGCTCTTTTGCACACACTCCAAATGAATGATTAGACATAGAATCCTCTGACAGGCCTGAACACGGGTCTGAACATCCAGGAGATCTAGCAGTAGGACATTAAGTGATTCAGGCAGGTATCTGACCCCAAATATAAAATGGAGACAGTGGTTCTTCTCCAGATTTTGCCAAATACCTTGGGACCTACAGGTGAAGCACACCATGAGGATACACTGCTTTCTAATTCTTATAGAATAAGCAAATTGCTGCAAAACCCCATTTTTGTGGAAGAGTCCTCTACACCAAAAACTGCTTTTGGATTTTATACATAAGAATTCAACCTCTCACCAGTTGTAAATCTCTTCCAAGTTTCTCATACAGATCAAGGTAAGTTCAGCTGTTACATTCATGTATTCAAGAAACATTTTACTCTTTCAAGTGGAAACAAAAAAGTTGTCTAGGTCTATAAACTTTTGGAAAGAATAAAAACTTCTGAAACTTCTCTCATTTATCTTTCTCCATTGCAAGGAGCTCAGCAGAGTTTCAAGCACCATAAAGTGTGACCTGACTTTTTAAAAATAAATTACCTAAAAATTGCTTCATTATATGCAAGAATCTACTTCTGAAATTTCTTGAATATTTTCTGTAAATGACTGAAGTGAAATAGGAGTTTCACTGAAACACCTGAGAAAATTTCCAGGAACTTCAATGTACCCAAGTTTTCTACCTTTATGGCCATTTTCTTCCCAGTATTTAGTTACATTTGTACCTTTACTGCTTTGAACAGTTGCAAAGAAAACAGATGTAAATACAGAAGAAGCACAGCCTCAAGTATGGAGGGATCAAGAGTAGAGCTACTTTTTCTGACCCACTAGTTTAACCTTCAAAACTTCTTGCTTGTACAGACTCACCTTTTTGTTCATCAGAAGTTAAATTTGTGGGTTTGGCTACCCATTTATTTCTGAGACACTATGAACATCATACTCTTCTCATTTTCTGCCCTACAAAAACCACATGTGCTATTGAAAACAGCCTACAAAGACTCATCATTCTGTCCCATTTGTGACAACTGAGATCTATCAAGAGCTTTTAGCTTTTAGAGTTCAGCATTAAGCTGTCAATAAAACTCACAGACTCCAAATTTTCCAACACCAAACATGAATGTATCCACTACACTTACCTATTTATTGCAGATATTTTCCAAGTTTCAAGAAGCATATAATCAAGATTTGCTTCAAGCTCAGAATCCAAGATCTGAAAGAAAGATGATATATATATTTAAAGTCATTAAAAGCATATTGTTTAACCATATAAAATAAAATATTGTGCAAAATTACTATTCAGAAATCAGTTTATGAACTAGTACTTCTGAAGTTGTGCATCACCTGAAAAATGTTCTGGGTGATAACAATGGTGGTATGATAATTTATAGCACATTTAATTTAAGGTATTTGACATTGTATAGATTCTTAAGCAACTTCTACACACAACTGCAAAATTAGTAGAAAACTCCGGAAAAAAATGTTTCCCAAGCAATTCTGCTACATTTATTTGCAACGAATAAACAAAACCATCATATTAAATATGAAAAACTGACAGTGTCATACCAGAAAACATAAATTATTTTGGAAGCCGCAAGCATCCTTATGTACATTTAAGCAATATTCTGCCTTTAGCTTGCAGCAGATAGTGGCAGGATTAGCAAAACCACATGAAAAATCAAGAGTATCATTATATGCATTACTTCTTTATTGTCCAAAAATGCTGAACATGGTAGTTCTGTTACAGGTGTGTGGTAGTTTAAATTTTAGGCTTTGGTGAGGTTTGTTGTTCTCTAGGCCTTCCTTAACAACTGGGGTCAAAAACTAAGGAAGTATTCCATCCTATTCC